>JALLAY010000261.1:0-17693 GCA_036939635.1 Cyclotella baltica | reverse complement strand
ATTTAAGTATAGACCTAACAGTCCGGCTAAGACTTCACTTCACTTCACTTCATTTTAATTTTTGACATATTTTCAGCAGAATGGAAATTCTGGAAGATGTACTGACCAACGTTCACCTGTAGACCAAAATTGGCCCAGGCATCATTTTGAACAGGAAAGAAGTATTGGTTTAATTCCCGAGAAATCCTCTACGTCAATTTTTTATGGTATCCTTTAAATCTGTCTTCGTAATGAGATTCGCCGAAATAGAATATTTCTCTCCATTCTTGATACTGTCGTCTGTGCTGACGAAACATTTTAAGTTTACGTCGATGTGGACGTAAATATGGACGTCGACAGACGTAAACATTGATGTAAACAGACATCAACATGGACGTAAACAAAATGTTTATGTCTGTTGGCGTCCATGTTTACGTCCCGAAGTTCAAAGTGCATATCCTTCTTCAACGCCCCCCACATCCCTTCCCTCACCACCTACCGCACCATCATACCATGGCATCTTCATCTTCTCCGCCGGCCGCGCCACGCCGGCCGTCGCCACCTTTATTGTTTTGCCGACTGCCGACTGCCGACGTCTCTCCTCATCGACGAATACACTCTCTAGCAAAGCTTTCGCCCCCTCATACACCGCCTCCACTTTGCAAATATTACACCCACCATGTCTACAGAGCCGTGTGAATACACACACAATGGCTCAGCTCCAACGAATCATTGCTCTCCTTCCCGGCAACACAAATAATAATATAACTGAAATTGTTAAAGTATGTTCCGTGGGCCCTTAGGCGGGCGAGTGCTACAGCTCCACCATTCAAAAAGAAACAGAAATTGCACCAGTAACACAAATATGCAAATAAAATACACAACAATTAGCCAAGCCGCGATCTAAATATTGCTTTTGTATCAATCCAATTATATTATTCAATAATAATATTTGTGGGAGTAAATAATTTAGAATTAATTTACCATATGACATTATTTACAAATAATTGCCTTTCTTTCTCATATCCCAAGGTTTATTAATCAGTGCATGAAATGCAAACATCAACTCACATCTCAGCACTAAACAACCAACAAATTAAATTATGGATCTTGGAGAGTTGGCAACATGTCAGTTAATTTCGTGTATTGACACTAGATAAAGATGGATTTGGTGGCCAATCATAAAAACGACGCGATAACAAGGGTGAATTGGGTACTATTGCGCGGTACACTTTATCTGATGAATTCTTCTTTTCGTCTCTCAAGTCAATTCCTCCGTTTGTGACTAAATGGTTGTGAAACCTGAAATCATCGGTTGCTTCTGGAGGAGTCTTACTGAATAAATCCGCACCTGTTTTTACTTCCTCTTTAGTTTCTTCTGTAACCATTCCATTTAACTCCTTTTTTGTTTCCTTCCTGGAAGCATTGTAAATGGCATGAGCAATGAAGTTCTAACACATATTAAGTACATTGTAGAACATGTAATGAGCCAATATCATGTAAACTATTCAAGTGTGGTTCTTGTTAAGATTCACTTACCTGGGGCCCAACTAATCCAACGCCAACTATCAAGAAGAATTTTCGCCATGGGAACACAATCAAGATGCATATCAGAATGATAGATCCCGTCTGAAACAAAAAGGTGAGATAAGGATCTCTCCATGTAAAAAGGTTGAACCCGGCTCGGAAAACTGAGAGCCCGATCTTAAGCATTTCAAGTGCTGGCGCAATAAATTCTATTTGCAAAACGAATTTAGTGAAACTGGTAGGAGGGCGCGCTGCTAAAAAGAAGAATATGATTTGTCTCACCTCCCATTTTGGCAACTACAGGATTTTTTGGCTTTTTAATACCAATTGCTGTATGGAGGGCATCTTTTTCGCCAGGCTGTATATTTTTATCGGCAATAAACAATCTGTCATCGAACTGACGAAGTGTCATTTTATGCATAAGATTCTGAATTGAAAAAGCGACATAGAAAGTGTGGTTCAACGTGAAGAGAATTCGTTAAGTGCAGATGAAGTAAAGGTTTTACCTTGTTGTTTTTGAGATCCTGCTTTAGAGAAGTTCTTGACTTTACTAGAATGGTTGCATCTTGCTCAACAAGTGGTCTGCTCATCCTTTTCCAGACCTTGCGATTCTCCACTCCCAGTTCTTCAGTTCTGTAAATGCTACTAGCCAGTTTGTCATTTTCAACATTGAACACATCAGCACTTGTCAAGGTGATTTTTGAGTCAGAAATTCCATCACCTTCATCTGCGTCTTTGACAGTACTAATAAACTTGTTCACTGTTGCTAAAGATGGCAGATTTGAAGCTTTGTTTGATTGTTTAACAGGGTGCATGGACTTCCCACACATGAGCTCAAGATTCTCATCATCCTCATCCTCCCCATCTTCTTGTTGAGAAGTGCTATTTTTCCTCGATCCCTTCGGCATAACAGTTCGCATAACATCGAAGACGTCAGACATGTTCTTTACACCTTCAGAGTTACCAGTGTCATTGTCGACGGTGCTATTTTGGGCATCAGAACAAGCTTCAGCTAAAGTCTTTTGTGGATAACGGCCCTCCTCTGAGAAGGGAAATTCAATATGATCTTTATCAATTTTCACTAAAGAATGTTGTACCATGTAATCTACTGGCTTTTGATCAGTGTTTGAGTTGACACTAACATTCTTGTTCAACTTATTCTTGTTCAAAACCTGACTGGATGGTTTCAAATAATTGGTACTGTGACCTCCAAACATGAGGCAATTGAGCAGTTCAGAAATTGTCAGAGGAGCAAATCCAGAAGTATAATCATCTCCCTGCGCAAAAACTTTGTAATTGCTATACAGTAACACATTCATTCCCAACAGAAAATACACTGGAACCAATGCCAAAGAACTGACGTAGACACAGTGCCTTGCGTTTACAGGAATCAGGAAGATTTGCCGTCAAAAGTTGATTTGAAGAGAATATTGTGACCACATGATATCAATGCAGAACTTACATCCATGCAAAAAATATACAACCACTGGTCCACGGATGCACCCACAGTACAATGTCCTTCATGAGTTCCTTGATTCCATTCTAGCAATGTGGAGGGGACAGGTTGTCAACTAAAAACTGCCGTATGATCAAGTCATAATATCTGTCACAAGTACTCACTTTCAGAACATCTTTGTAAAGCTTCATTTCTCTTTGGAGTCCCTTCTGAACAATGGGCTTGTATCTCCCCGGTACATCGAGCCCCTGAACAGTCAAGACAACATTACGAAATGCCTTTGGGTCCGAGCAATTGAGAGTGATGGCATTTTCGAGTAGATCTACTTTTTTGGGAAGTCTTAAGTAAGAAAGCAGTGCCATTCTTTCGTTCTCCCACTCGAGCCGTAGGCGAAGTCGTACCACTCCCCTTGCTTCCTTAGTGTATACATTCTGATAAAGCCTCAATGGTAGATAAACATCATACAAAGAGTTTGGGCGTAAGCTAGACATGTCTACAACTACACGCCCAGCAAAATCATCATGATGACTGGCACCTGGAAAAAGGAGAACAGAGCAAAGTCGGCCATCTGCACTGTGCACTAAAAAGTGATGAATATTCATGTCTTACCATCGTTGTCAAACACCCCCACAAACAATTTCTGATATGTGTAGAATATCGGAAAGATACAAGCCCGACGACTTTTAGATGGCCATGAAGGATGGAGGGCCAATTCAATTACATCAGTTGCAAATGCAAATGGACCGCAGACTAGATAACAACTTGAGAGACATTAAGAAGTAGAACAAAGGACAGAGAAAGAAAAATAAAAGAATTAGACCCTAAATAGGAGTCACAATGCAATCGAAATTAAGTCATAAACCCTACCAGGCATCTGTGAGGGAAAATGTATCCAACTTCGGAAGCCCATGGCAAGACAAGACCTCCACATGTAAGCTTCCTGTTGACCATGTGAAGGTTGGAATATAAATGATATAACTCACTTCAAAAATACAACAATAAGTGCATAAGGTATAGTTAACTTACCTATGACTGGCTCGTCACGATCCCCAACTGTCTCATTACGTAAATCTTCCCACTTTTCACTTGGACGAATATTTTCGTACTCAAGCTCTTTCAACGTCATTTTCCTATTCTTGTATGCATAATAAGGCTTGATTTTGATGAGTTCAGTGTCATTGAAACTAGGGACATCTATATCATCGTTTGAAGATGAAGTTGTGATGTCGCGGGGGTCATAATCAACTTTGGTAACACTTTTCATGCTGTCGACTAATCGAGCCCATTCTGCATAACGTAGGGCCGCCGCCTTTTTCCTCGCTGAAGATAGCTTGTGGATGTGACTGAATGAGAAGAATCAAGTCAAAAAGTCTAAGTTGGTTGGCGTGATTAATAAGAGCTAAGGTCAAATTGACTCCATCACTCACCGGGTAACAGTTAGGGTATTACCAAGGAAGATTGCACTTGCTTTAGCCAAGCGATTCATCTCCTGTGCAGCTGTTAACCAAATGAATTTTTCATTGCCATCTAAAAGAACTCGAAATGTCAAAATCGTCTCCTGCTTAGATGATTTGTCTTTAGTGAAGAGCTTAAACTTGCTTCGCTTCACAACGCTGGGTGTTCCATGTTTTACGGTTGACCTCCTCCTCCTAACACTTACAACTTCTTCTTCTACGTTCTCGTCCGTTCCCATAGATTCAGATTCGTCGTTGCTTTCTTCATTGAGTATAGCATCGTCATTACTACTGAATGAAACACGATTCTTCCCTATTTTTGCCAAGGAAACAATCTCCGCAGCATACGATTCTTTTGTACTAAAGTCTGAAGGGAGTACAAGATAAAACAAAGAATCGACATTCTCGGCATCCCTAATCTTCCAATTGACAGAGAAGTCTGCAGTGAATATTGGGTCCCAGATTCCTGATAGCGAACTCCTCTTCTCTCTATCCAGATACGTGAGACAATCGCATGGAACTTGAGTCGTCTCTCCTGTGTCTTGTGTTTTACTAGGTGAATCAGCAGATATTGCTCTATTCAAGCTTCCCTTGATGCTGCTCGCCAGCTTTGAGGTAATATTGCTGCTCGGAGACATCGGGTTATCGGGTTTAGGCGGCGGTGTCTTATATAACGAAATGGATCCATCCACCATGTCCATAACGAGGTAGCGTGGCTGTTCCATGCCTCCCTTTTTTTGAATGACCAATCCCTCCAACCTCAGCGCACGTGACAACTTGAGACGAGTTGGGGAATCCATTGTTAAGGTCTTGTTAAGTTCACTCGATTGATAGTCAATGAAAATTGTGCCTCAAGGCATGGCTCTTCGAACACGATGCATCATGGCATGTGGGATGTGGGATGTGTAGTGGATCACCGTCATTCACCAATTATATCGCTCTTATTGCCCGTCTTTAGTTGTCCTCTGCGGGAGTTAAACCGCCCATTTAAGTCCCGAAAACAGGATTTAAATAGACCTTGTGTTATTTATTAAAAGAAAAGAAAGAAAATCAGTGAATCACAAGAGAATTTAGTCCGCGGGCAGAAAATACAACCCTGGTGGGCGCTGAATGCCCTTGGTTGGCCCTTCTCTGTGTAGGTACCTACAACTGAAGGCGAGATGAAAACCACTGTTTCTCCTTCGCTGATGAGCTCCCATTTTCTAAGAGTGATTTCATCGGAGATCTAGTCAATTGAAACTCACTTCATTGCATACTTGAGCTCGTCAGTGAAGGAGAAATAGTGGCTTTCATCTTGCATCTCGAGGCTGATCTACTCCAGTCCAAGTCGCCGTGCACTTTAATTTTTCTTCGTGCTTTAAACTCTCTGTCATTAAATATTTTTTCACTCTACTCCCGCTCGACTCTGTTGGACTGGGACTGACTACTGACCTCCAATTTTCTGTGTCAATTTCCGGGTGGTTGTTCTATGAGAATGGTTGCAGAGAGTGGATTTCGTCATCACTGCACTCAGTGCACCTGAGGTGTTTGATGGTTGTGTGGTACAAAGTATTGCTTCTAAATTGCAGAGGATTTTATTTAATGGGAGAGAAAGGAGAGATGGGTTTTTACTATCAGAGTCAGTGTCTCTAATTGAGATGCAATGTTATTGTCTAGATTTTCCAATGGAGTGAGCGTGCATTTGACCAAGATATAATTATAATCACGGCACCCAATCCCAATGTTGTGATGGTTAGTTTTAGTTTTGTACGTTACAGTTGGAATGTGGAATTTTCACTGAACTGTTTCCTCTGAAGTCCCAAGTATCAGTATCAGTATGTCCACTTCAGCATCACTCTCGAAGTAATACCTTACAAAGTCCCAAAACCCCCAGCTCAGAATGTCTGTGTAGGTATCAGTATCGCACAACATCATGGTGGTTAGTGGCACAAGGTGTTTTCAAAATGAGACCACTAAACTAAGCACCATGATGAGATAGTGTGTTTTTGGTTAAAAGGTGAAACATGAGTGTGGAGTGTTTTACCCTTTATCCAAAACAATGCTCTTTTGTTATTCCACATGTTCCTTTAAGTATGGTGAGAGTGCTAGCGCATACTAACTGGCTCCACATCAGATAATGTAGCTCCTTGTGGCCAAACTGATGAGACAGATTCCCGGTGATATTAGCTGGTCTCCAACCCACCCAGGTGGGTATGGCACCGATGGGAGTCAGCATAGCCTCTGGGTACAGGCTCTTCAGACAAGTTACCGTCCCAGTTGTTCCTTCAGTCCCACAGGTTTGAGGCACTCGACCCTGTCATCTATTCTGGTGAGTACTTTCTCATCAGTCCAGTGAAGTAGAGAACTTCAAGGTAGACAGGTTGACAAATTCAACTGTGCCCCATTGTTACAAGTGATCATATGTGTGTAGGACATGAGTGTAAATGTTATTGTCTGTTATCTGTATCCGTGAGAAACTGAGGCAAACAGATGTGATCAATGAAGAAAGAGGACACTGAAAGGAGCTACCACTAGTACGGTATCAATCTAATTTCTTCATGTATTTTACCAATTATTGTTCTTTTTGTCCATTGTAGAATCTCTTTTTGTTGTCCTTTGAAAGAGTTAATATTGTCCGTTTTAGTCCTGTAAAGAGCATTAAAATAGCAAAAAAATCATCATACATGAGATCATCTGGCATGTTGTATTATAATCAGTGAATTACAAGATAACCTGGTCCGAGGGCAAAAAATCAGCCCTTGGGTGCTAAATGTCCTCGGCCCTTCTGTGTGTAACTGGAACTGTTGTCATTATTTCATCTGAAAGTGAATCCTCTATGCTACCCAGTCAAGGTGGCATCTTTATGCACGCATGCAGTCTTGATTATTCTCAACACCCTCACTAATTGATACTGTGAGCATCCCCACTCACATACCAATATTGAATAGGACTGCACTTGGGGGAATTCAAACCCCTCACAGTGTCATGTTAAAATTACTTATGCTACCCAGCTGGTCATGGTGTCATCTCTGCACACATGTTCAGTCTCAATTATTTCCCAACATATTGAGTGTGGTTAATCTTGAGAATTGCTTTAGAAAGATTAGCATCAATGCCATACGTAAAAACTTACATTGTTGTCACTATTCTCTGAGCAAGTCCCAAAATAAGGTAGATGATGAAAGCAATATCTGAACTACCAAAAAAATTAGTCTTTCTATTCATTGAAGCTTCCTTAGTAATATTTCTTGAGTCAGATGGTATAACAGTTTTTTGTTGTGAACACATTAAGACACAAGTCATTGGTTTGGATAAGGCTTGGGCAAATGCACTAAAGTAGTGCTTATATAAATGTGTTCAGGCCTTTGAAGCTGTTTGTAAAGCCCCAAAGGGGTGAGGCTTGAACAATTATACAAAATTTAATGCTGGTAAAAATGCACTGAGACCTCTGAAATGTTTGGTTGGCATAGACTTTTGAGCACTCTATAGAGAATAGAGATGTACCGTAATGGTGATCTTGTGGAACTTATGGAACTTAAAGGCTACCAGTGCAGTTTAGATACTCAGGATTCATTTATACTTTCTGTCTACGATGCACACTTTTGAACAGCCCCAGCAATAGCTTCTTCTGCACCATCCTGAAATTCAAAGTCCTTACCAGTGATCAATTCGTACAACTTAATGTACCTCCGAGATAGCTCTACAACCAAATCTTTCGGCGCCTCAGGAAGTATTTCATCCTTGTACGGATCACAGTTATCACGAAACCACAAACGCAAAAATTCTTTGTCAATATTCTCTGGCTCATTCCCTGCAGCAATCCTCTCCTCATACGAATCAGCAAGCCAATAACGAGATGAATCAGGTGTATTGACTTCATCAATCAAGGTGATAACCCCATTTTCATCCTTTCCAAATTCATATTTTGTATCCACAAGAATGAGCCCCCTCTTGGCAGCAATTTCCTGCCCCTTTGCAAACACGGCAAGTGCAGCTTTCGCGCAGACGTCAAAATCCTCTTGGTTCATCCACCCCTCGGCAATTATTTCGGCCTCAGAGATGGGACGATCGTGCTCTTCCTCCTTTGTTGTTGGGGTTAGAATTGTTTTTTCTAGCTTTTGGTTCTTCTTCATTCCCTGTGAATTAGTGAAAGATCGAGTCAATTAGTAAAGAGAAGTTCGAGAGTTGCGTATGAAACCAGGCTATCTTACGTCGGGAAGGTCATGCCCACAATATTTCCTCACGCCGTCTTGATAGTTCTTCCAAATAGATGTCGATGTTGATCCAGTCATATAAGACCTTCAGAAACATCATTCAAGAGCATTAATATAAAGAGTTGCAACAAATAGGCAGAAAAAGAAACAGCCAACTCACCGAACAACGAACTCAATTGGAAAAGGAGTACACTTCTTCACAATGCTGACATTCGGATGCGGCACTTCCAACAAATGATTCGGAACAATGTCTTTCGTCACATCAAACCAATAGGCACTCGTTAAATTCAAAACCTGTCCTTTGAAAGGCACTTTTGCA
The DNA here is from genome assembly GCA_036939635.1 of Cyclotella baltica. Taxonomy (NCBI): domain Eukaryota; phylum Bacillariophyta; class Thalassiosirophyceae; order Thalassiosirales; family Thalassiosiraceae; genus Cyclotella; species Cyclotella baltica. The sequence continues at coordinate 8,765 of JALLAY010000261.1, read as the reverse complement.
AGCATGCGATCAAATCCCGATTGTCTGTCGGTTGTCACGAGGGCAAGTTTGGACCCGAGATCGTATCGATCGCGGACTTTGCCCGTGAGGCGGGTCGGGGCAATGCCTTTGGTCGCGTCGAACACCACTTTCTCGCCTGTTATTTGAAGGGATGCATCGTAGCTCGCTACTATTTGTTTGGTGTAATCTTTGTCCGTCATGGCGGGTCTATGGTATGGATGAACGGATGAATGGACGGTGGACGGTAGTGGACGGTGATGGATTTTGATGGATTGAAGGTTGAAGGACGGTTGACGGTTTTCAGTTTTTAGTCCTGTGTGGTTAATTTTTAAGTCCCGGGGCATTTTGAGGGGACAAAACGGGTGTTTTGTGTCAGCAAAACCTCTGCTATTCTGCTATCCTGAACCATGCCAGGCCACTCTCTGGCATATCAAGTATCAAGAGTCAAGAGGTTTGGTTCCGAAATGAATTATCTTTTCAATGCACAAACCCACCCCTTTAAACTGGATCCCACACGGGATGGACTCTGTTCGCTCCACACAGTATCGTAGGCCAGCGAATGATTCTACAATCGCGTTTCAAGCGGTGGCACAAACCACACACAAATTAATGCAAATCATCACACTAATTCTATCAGCACTGGCATCAAGAACTGCATCCATTCAGAAACCATTCTAAATTCTCAATTACGGATCCCTTGGTCCTCATGCGCTATCTAATTTATCCGTCCTCCAGCAATTCAATTGTTGTAGTGCTACAAGGCTTCTGATTCTAGGTGGGTGATTGACACCCAGAGTTTTAGGGGAAGAAGGGTGGTGCTGTTTTGTTTTCGGACAGACCTATGCCATTAAAGCTGCCGAGAAATGATGTCACTTATCTTGCCCCCCATGGCAATTGACAGCCCATCTTGTCCTCCTTCTAAATCAAATATCACCATTCAGAGCAGTGCTAATGCATCTATTCTTGACGTATTGTCACCAACAACTCAACATATTATCATTCTTGCTTCTTCGACGGCTGTTCTCGGTCATTGTAAACATAGGCCACTTGGTATTTCTGTCGCACCTAAATCACAGGTTGTTTTGAAATTGTTGTAGATCATCATGGACTATAGAGTATTAAAATTAAGCCTGCAGAGAGAAGAGATGTGGGACAGTTCTGATCTCAGATCCAAACCAAGAAGCAAAGTTGTCTCGTGCTGATGTTGCCCCAACATCACCATGAATTGAAATAGACAGCCCATCTGCCTCTATCAAACAAAAGAGTCTCCAAGTACCAAACACTCTAAAGGGTGACTTGGTCATTGCTATTTGTAATTATGGACCTACCCAACACTCTACGCCACCTAATAATCAAGGGAAAAGCAGCCATTGTTTTGTGACATCATGGTTTGCAGTATGTGAATGATAAATCTTACTTTGAATCTATAGGGGAAATAAGTGTGGTGTGATTTTGGTTTCAATTCATTGAATAGTGTAGCTGTAACGCTCCCACGGAACGTACTTTAACAATTTCAGTTATATTATTATAGGGGAATAAGTGGGACAGTCCTCTTCTGCTCTGTGATGCAACGCACAGCAAAGCAAGTGACAATGAATTTGAATTGAAATACTTTATGATTTCCACAATCAAATCAAACTTGAGTCTACTGTGTCAAACTACCTTCAGACTTGTAGGATCATCAGAAACCCAATGTTTTAAAAGAAAAATGAGCGAGCAGGAAATCGCACTGAGTACTTGATAGTGAGTCCACTGGATTGGTTGAAACTATTCACAACACAGCTTAAAACAAATGTTACACTAGTTCACACATCAGTGTAACACTCACAAATTACACTATTCAGACCGATCTGATATTCATGAAACCTATACATATATCTCTACCTCTACCACCTACCTGATACTTTTCTTCTACTTCAGTTGGCATGCGAACTCTTTTTTTCTTTATATTGGCTTATCAAAATAATCACCACCTCAGGCTCAATCTGTTCATGTGTCTAACAATTGATAATCAACTCTGCACTCTGTGTATCTCTGCAAGGGTCACATTGGACAAACTATGGTATGAAATTAGGATACAACATAGGATAGAATTCAAGTAGAAAGATAAAAGCAATCCATGATGTGGATAAGGCCCATAAAAATATTTGGGATGTAGGACTGAGATAAAGGGCTAGGGGGGTGGAAGCAACCTTATACTAACTATATCATGTGTCAGACTACAAAACTCAAGGCACAGAATATAATCACAGCCAATACAAAGGCTAGTTCAGAGGAGCTCTTCCCTGATGTAAGTTAGCTTTGGTATCTGTTGTATGTGGGTAATGTTTTGTATTACATACACTCAACTGAAACTATGATTTCGTTGAGTATAGATGGAATCTTTTCATGTTAGAGATGTTGACATCAAGTTGCATGGAATTTCAACAACGATCTGTACAATATTACTTCAACAACAAGATGCTTAAGTAATTGATGAAAGAACTACTATTCAACTGGTTGCTAACAAAATAATTACAATTGCACCAGTCTTTAACATTGACATGTTTTCTATTTAGTTCCCTCAAGTGGATATCAAGAGCTTTGACCAAACATTGTTCAAGTGTGACTTTTGACTATCTAAGTCAATGCTCTTGCATTTACTCTATTAATATACAATTATTGTCATTGCTGAGAGCAATTTCATCTGAGCATACAACATGCAACAACTGGATAGTTCACCAACCAATTTAGCTCAACTTATCTACTAGTCTGCCATTTACCATTCCAAATTTTTAGACCCGACCCCTAAATTTGTAAATCCCTTCTGAGCTGTTCTGAGCCCTGTAGAATGGTGACGTGGGAATTAATAGTAATGATCTTGAACAAAATACCATTATTGTCATGTCAGATAGCAATTTTGGCACAATGTATTGTGACAACTGGATAGTTCACTAACAAGAAGCAGTACTGTATTTAATCTGGATCTGACAAAGCACAATGTCAGTGCCCCCGCTCATTGTGTCCGACTCCTTATGCAGTCTGAAGGGGACATTGGTGAGCTAGTATGACTTCACCATTTTACTCAGGCCGTGTACTCATATTCAAGATTGAATTGACTGAGCTTTGTCCATTAGATGAATTTTTTGATTGGATTCTTGCTACTTCCATGTGTCACATTTGGGGATACACTGGAATTGATCAATTAGTTGTCCTTTTCATCCTATTATGTCTATAAGATAAGTTCCTTCTAACTTCATGTGTAAGATCCACTTGTTTTACACTATACCCATTTACAAAATATATGTACAAGGTCAATGGAATGAAACTCTTCAGTTTTTTCCTTGGCAAAAATTATGTGGGTAATAACATTGTCTCAATGGGCCTTTACTTTATTTTGTAGACAGATTGAATCTTCCTGTCAAGGGGTTTATCTTCAAGGGTATTGCAATGGGCCTTTCTCAATATTTACTGATATTCCAGCTTTTTTCTGTATTGAGTCTCTTGACACAGATATGAGAAGAAGCCAGACATAGGGAGCTGAGCAGAAAAATAAAATTCTAAAACTGTTTGAGATCTCATCACCTTCTGATATTTTTTTACTTCACAGCAACTGATTATTGCTTGTTTAAAATGTTTTGCAATGTTGATTAGCTTAGAATCAAATAATTGTTGATCATGCTTACCATTGTTTATTTTAATTCAAAACAACCTAAGTCATGTTTGGATTCACTCACCTTTACTAATGACAATTCTGCCTCAATTTTACCTTTTGCCTGGTTGATATTTCACATTATTTTTGTTTCTTTTCTAGATGAACATGAAACTGAATTGAAACCTTCCAGACTTTTAGATTACAAGAGAATGGAAAATGTTGGATACATCAGTAAGATCCTTTATCTAAGCATTGATGTTGTTTGTGCTTTTTTAATTTTTTATTGCTTTTGCATCAAAAGATTGGACATGTCCTTAGGCTGTCATGATTTATTTTAGTATACATTAATTGGCTTTAATATTTAAATAGTTTTTTTAAGATTTAAATAGTTTTGTCAGGCTGAGTAGCTCACTAATATTGAAAAATGATGAGGTCTCAACATACTATTCCTTTTAACTTCTAATTTTGTCTTGGACCAAGTCATTTCTCAACCAATGTAGTACATTTTTCTTTTCAACTTTATTGCAGAGCTGAGTAGCTTGTTTAGGATAAAAATAGTTGTTGCTGACATTCAACTATATTTGAAATAGACTGGCCTTGTCACTTTCTTTTAAGCTGCATTCTTGGCTATAAGTTCTTCCAAATGGAACAAATTAAAGAAGTAAACTAGTTAAACTGTAAATGACACCAAATAAAAATTCTCTCAATTAAAAATTCTTCCGTCCATGGAATGTATGACAAGAATCAAGAATACATTAAAAACCCATTGAGTGTAGCTTGTAGGACTCTTCTTGCTCTACTCACCAATTTTTATAACAAAGGTTTCTGCAGTATCAGTCTTTAATTTTTCAAGCCATTGGTTTATCGGCATTTTTTGAATAAATGTCTGAATAATCACTACATCTGAGATATATGTCAATAAAACACATTTAGAAGTTACTATTACCAAGGTTCAATGTGGATACACACAACATCTGGTATTGTAGAATGGATTGTTCATCTTTTAGTCAGAATTGATAAATTCAACTGTACTGTCAGAATTTTGACTCTTAATTTCCCTCAAACAGTGACATGAATTATCTGTTTACACTCTATGCCCATCATCTTAATATAAAAAGTTGTTGAAAGCTTTAAAGTCGACATTTGACTCTGACATATTAGATGTTTGTATTCTTGGCTTCCACTCCTTACATATTCATTATGCCATTGCCGTATTGAATCGTGGAACTTGTTCGCTGTGCACCTCATTCAGTCATACACCGCCCCCTCAGATACAGAATTCCATAGAAAGAGATTATTTGAGCATGGCTGAATCAACTTATCATTTTGTTTGCCTTGGTCAATAGATTGATGATTGATGTCTTGTAAAATCAGTTTACAAACAACTTCTTAATATCACTACTTTATCACAAGCCCACTTTGCGAAAGGTTCAGGAAATGTCCTACCCAGAAGTACTATAACAAATTACAATAACAAAGCAAGCTTCCTCTATGCAAAGCAAGCAGTTCATCGAATACATCTGTATCTAGCATATTCAGACCTCAACACCTGAAGTTATCACAGCAAGTGAATTGTTGAGAAAAGAACAACACGTTGTCCATAACAAGCACCTGAGCAAACGTACATTATTTCATTTTCAAGCACAGTAAATGACAACAAAAGCTATGTCTGAAATAAAGCTTCAAGCCTCTGCCACCAACCTCAACAACCAAATGCAGGCTTTGACTACGGCTCTTCTATCCATCCTGAATGGAGTTGTTTCAGCTCCTGCTATCACTGCTACCTTTGTTACCATTTCTGGCAGCACCAATGTCACCAACATCATTGATTACTCTGCCAGGACTGGTTCAGCTCTCTATGATCATGAGGAGAAGGTCAACCTGCAAAACAAAAAGGCAAGCACTTTCATTCATGATGTCAAGGCTCGATCTGAGAAGATGGGATGGAACGATGCAACTCAGGGTATGACACTTAACCAAGTTGATGGTAAGGGATGTTGGCTCATCTACATGCAGATGATACCTGATGAGTCAAAACATTCGTATGAACACAATGGAACCAAGTTAAACCAACAAATGACACAAAACAACACCCAGTTCTTTCAGATGATTATGAACTCAATCTCTTCTTAAACCAAGAATCAATAGTGCAAGTCTATGAGGACAAGTACATGTTGAGTGATGGTAATGTGAACACCAAGAAAGCTCCAAATGCTGCTGCCTTGTACAAAGTTATCCTGCAACTCACCACTTTGGATACAAAGTCCACCAACAAGACACACTCTGACCACCCCAAAAGGACTTACCCACGGTTGAAGTCACTCTCAAGGGAGATGTCAACCTAATCTATTCTTAATTTGATCTCTTTAACGGAGACACTCACTGCAAATGGGACACCCATCTGCTGCTAAACAAAGGTGGTTGCACTCGAAGCCGAGCTGAATGATATGAAATCTCAACATCTTCAAGCCTCAAATAAACTTGAAAACAAATTGAAGGACACTACATCAAATGACATAACAGGGGGAGGAAGTTATACAAAGAAAAATAGTTTAACAAAAGCATTGTTGATGGGGAAAAGAAGAAGGCTGATGAAACATGGAAGATAAACTCCAACCAAAAGCTGGTCAACCCAAAACTAAGAAGAAGGAGGAGGAGGAGGAGGAGGAGGAGGAGGAGGAGAAGAAAAAGAAGAAGAACAACAACAACACCAACAACAAATGATGGAACTGGTGTGAGCTTGGTGTGAGCATCATCTTGCATGGTGCATTCACACAGAAGCTGAGAGGGTGACTTAGGCAAGAAATTCAAAGCAGATAAGCCAATCAAGGCTGGTCAAGCCCAAGTCAGGTCAAGCATTTCTTCTTTACCTGGATCTGGTGACTGGTATACCCAGCTCCTTGCACATCTAGCCTCCATTCAGAAGGACAGAGAATGATGGTCACCAAACACCCATACCCACCCATCTTAATCCTCCTCTTCTTGTTTGTCTTTTGATATTCTATCAGATGATACCTTGTTGTGTCATCAACATTGGTTCCAGCAAACAATGATCCTTTTAAACTGCTGTCGGTTGCGAAACATGGGCAAAAGTAGTAAAAAGTTTGTCTCTTTTGAGCAAGCAACCAACACACCCACCTTCAAAACGGCTCCTGGCTCTTTGTGCCTTTGATGCCTCCAATATACAAGAACCCTCAAATTTGATCCAACACAGCTGCCGGGTTGTGATCACTTTATCCCGCCAAATTTCTGGCAACTGATCCAACAGGGAGCCACAAGTGGGGAAAGTGCAGTCACAATCCATCAAATCAATCAACACAAAAATGGAATCTTTATTTTTCACCTGCCCGACAAAGAAATGAAACCAAACTCAATAACTATTTAATTGTGGCCTCTGACAACTGATCTGCTGTGATGACACTGTTGACTCAGGCACATGCCGTTTAGCTCCCTAAATCAGTTAACAATAAATGGTGAGATACCACAACGATTTGCAATTGTAACTCATCCCCGCGATGTACAGATTGCCTGTTCAGCAAAATGGTGAAAGTGCCCTAGTGCCTTAGGTCAAAATCAAACAATAAAGTTAATGAGGCAACCTCTCCTGGAGGATTTGCATCTATCGATCAATTACAATTGGCACAAGCTGGTTTCTTTCCCCAGATCAAATGCCAGTTCATATCACAGTAATACACAGCTACCACCACTTCTCCCACCTCTGCTACATTGATCTCATGATGAGCATGCCTTTTGAAGAAACAATCGAAGCCAAGTAGGCCATCGAACAATTTTTCGCCAAATACGGAATGAAAATCAGGCATTATCATGCTGCTAATGGATGATTCACTGACAACGCACTCAAACAACACCATGACGATAATTAACAATCACTCACCTACTGTGGCCCGAATGTCCATTTTCATCCATTTTGGTTGATCAGGGAAACCATGGAGGTTGCTCAGGCAATGTTGCTCCATGGTAGAGCTTGATGGTCAATTTGTGTGCACCTCTCTTTGTGGCCGTGCATTCTGTGAAATGCAGTGTGCCTCTAAAGCACAGTGTTGGTCTTGGAACATGAAATTTCAAACTAGAAAAGCTCTCAGGGTGAGGTTTGAATTCAGAATGAAGGATAATCCTACTTTTGGGTGTCTGGTCTTCACACTCCAAAATGACTTGGTTGCAGGCAACAAATTACCCAAGTGGTCCCCAAGTGGTCCCCAAGAGCTAGTTTCTGACTAGATAAATCCAGGATGTAGCCCCAATCATGCACACAATGTGAACTTAGTATTGAACTTGTCAACATGCATATGCTCTCCTCAGTACTACTGTTGCTTTGATGACTTCTTTGAAACCACCCGCTTTTCTGCTCATGATGTCAAAATTGCATCCTGCTGGAAGCAACTTGCAGGATTTGTTTATTATGATGCTATTCCTATGTACTCAAGGAGAGAAACCCAAACAAATTGCTCAATCTGTGGCGCCAATTGAGATCAATCAAACATCTTCCTCTTCAAGTGTGTCATTCAACATTTATCAGATGAGGTATCATTCATGCAAGCTCTCTCAGATGATATCTCTTTATAGACTTCCCTATCACAGTCCATGATGATGCCCAGGCTTCTGAGTGAACTCCTCAATCCTCAACAGACAAATGTGCCATTTACAGCTGATGATGCTGGTACACACAGTAGATGCAGACGACACTAAATGAGCCATGCAATTCAGGACTCAGTCTCACAGAGATCATTTTATTGCAAGAAAGAAATGCATTGCATGTCGGCCATGTCAATGTCAGCTTTTACAATGACAGAAGAAAGTATGAAAAGGATCATTATTTCCACCCAAGACTTGAAGATCGTATGCATTATCCCATTGCTTTTCATGCTGAAATGATGGGAGATATCCTGTACTTCCACCAAGCACTCCAGTAACCAGATACGTTTAAGCAGTGTGAACTAGTGACATGTAAACAAAATACCTAAAGGCATTCAAGTCACTCCTTCTGTGTGGTCCAGAAGACATAAGGAAATCTCACCACAAATGAGATCACCATGTACAAGTCAAGATCATAATAATAATAATAATATAACTGAAATTGTTAAAGTACGTTCCGTGGGCCCTATACGGGCGA
>JALLAY010000260.1:0-17768 GCA_036939635.1 Cyclotella baltica | reverse complement strand
CCGGTCCTTCACATTCGTACTAATTCCTCTACAGATGTGTTAATTAGGAGATGACATTATTGCTTCTCATCCTCAAATGTCCTTTTTCGGGTCAATAAGACCCTGTAAAGACGACACAAACATGCCATGTGCTTTGTGGCTTGGGATCCCTTTCATGACATCTTCAGGGGGGGAAACTCTCCAATACTTAGACATGTAAAATTAGATACATATGCAAACATACATAAGGATTAAGGATAAGTAGTATTAACTGATAGAAGCATTGGGATCGTGCTTACTTTTGCATGATATTTGCATACAAAAGAGAGCAACCATGATGAACCAACAATAGCTACTTAACAAATCCATTGGCGATCATGTTCAGAACATTTGGCCCCTGAATTTAGAGTTTTCATTACAATCAAGAATCCTAAAAGTTTTCAGTACATACCAATATTTGCAGTACCTCAAAACAAAACATTACTATTTATTCTTATTCAATGGGTTTCTTTTGTCTGAAGTGAATCAAGGTTTTGTTTGAAGTTCACACTGAGGGTTTTTTATTTCAAATTGTAAATGAGCAAAAACAATTGAGTTAGTTGAATATTTAATAGAATTTTGAACTGTTTAAGTAAAATAAAATAAGCCAAGTGCAAAGAGTACAAAGATGATAATCATAATTTTCTGACAATAACCTTGAGTATCTGACACTGACATGGAGTAAGAAGTCTTTTAGGAATCTTCGAAGAACATTTGCCATAAGGTCCTTAATTACATGATGGAAGAAAATCAAAGAGATTTAAACAATTAAAGAAGATAACGCAAATCAACAGGAATTGAGATCAGACAAATAATGGACGAAGGTAAGTAAGAAAAGAGGTTGCCTTAACCAATGGTACGCAGATACACTTGAGTAGACTGGGCAAGTGAACAGCAAGGAGGACAATATTGCTTACCATCTGCGTGGTTGATATGGCTCAGCTAGTCATTCTGGCCGATTTAGTTCTGTCCAAACTTAAGTTGATCATTCCTAACATAAGGAGTCTCAAGCACTGCCTCTTAAACATCAGTAGAGATGTATGTATAGAAACATTACTACAAGCAGAGAACGTGATCATGAACAATTTCAGTTCTAAAGCAGTTGAAGGTAAAATTTGAGCCCAATTGGCAAGTCGAAACAACAAGCACAAGACAAGGCAAATGATGTAAACTCAGCCTTTTGCAGTTGCAGAGGTTGCAGCAAACCTAGTCACAAGCAAACTGAATACCAGAGGAAGGCAGTGGTCTAATGAATAAGCACAAAACTCACAGGAATACCTGGTAGCGGCAATGGTGCACAAAAGAAAAAAGATAGTAGCAACAGGCCACAGAGTCAAATACAATCATTGATCAGTATTGTGCCCTTTAATGTTATGGTATCCCCACACATTTTCTTGGAAATACTATCTACGATAAATACTTGTCTTATGTGATGTTTGGGTATACAAATGACTCTTGCATTTTTATAATGATGACAACAAACTACATAGTTCTCATCCAAATCACTCAAATAAATCCCACAATAAAACAAAATCCAACCCTCTTCCAAAGATCAGCCACTCAACATGAAACAGCCACTTAAACATCATACTTGGCCGGTATCCTAACCTTAACATCTTCCTCACCAAGCACCCCCTTTCCCCTAACCTTACCATAAATCTTTCCCGTCCCTTCATCCTTCCAACACACCCATTCTGTCTCATCCGTCTCCAGATCCAAAACTTTGGTTACGTCCTTTACCGGTCTTTCCATGGCATCAGATAGATTTTCAACAAAATCCATACATGTTCGTTTACGCTTTTTGTATTCTAAAATGTGGTGATTGATGCCTCTTTTGAGTGAGGTCTTGTCGCGCGGTTTAGGTGGTTGTTTGAATCGACTATATGATTTAGTGGGTTTGGGTTTTGACGCCTCCTCGATTCTCTTTTGAATGGCACTTATTTCAGATTGGATGGATTGCAATTCCTTTTCTTCTTTGGTAATCTCTTGATCTATTTGGTTTAATGTTGGTATGGCTAAAATAGGACGTAGTTCGTCATTCACTCGACGTAGCTTCGACATGAGTTCTTGTTGCATCTTTTTGGCGCTGGCCATTTCTTCGGGAGAGGCAAGCAGTTTCGAAAATTCTTTAGACACGGCGGTCTTATTCCCGAGTTCGGAATTGGAAATGGGATTGGCCCAGTAGAGCTTTTTGGGTTCGCCCTTTTTGGAAGGGAATTCTTTACAAATGACGAGTTGTTTGTCTAGGAAGCTTAGCATTGCGTGATTTAGTGCTGCTGTGGTGGTGTCACAGGCTTTGGCTAGTGTTTTGAGGGAGTAGGGACGGGAGGTGGTAAGCATTGTGTAGAGGATTTGGTCGTGGAAGGATCGTTTTTTCTTGGTGGTGGTTGGGTTGGGTGTTTTTAGTGCTTGCTGAGGAGGAGAAGATTTAGTAGGTTGTAAAGTAGCGGTAGATTTGGTTGAGTCTTTCTTGTTGTTCTTTGATGCAGTTTGACTTGGTGCAGAAGAAGCCGGGTTAGTTTTTGCAGCCTGAGTTTGTAAAGCAGCAGTTGGTTTGGGTTCTTCTTTTTGTTTCTTTGCTTTTGAGGAAGTTGCAGGCAATTTGCCTGAGCTAGCTTTCACTTCTTCCAAATCTTCCACCAGTTTAGCTTTAGATGTCTTGGCTTTAGATGTTTGAGTGGTGGGTTCAAGAGAGACACGTGCCACTTTGGCATTCTTGGAGGAAGTGGTGGCAGAGTCTACTGATGGTCTCTTTTTGGCAGCTTTAGATTCTTTAGCAGCCACCATTGCCACGGGATCAAGTGAGACTCGAGGAGCTGCAACTTCATCTCTGGCCTTTAGATGCTTGGTTGGGGCTTTTGCATTCCCTTCACCCTCTCTATTGTTCGATGGTATGGTTAAAGTGGGAGCATGAGGCAAGCTATTCTTGTTGTTGTTGACGTCCACGTCACTGCTGGACCTGTTTGAAGTAGAGGGGTTCGAGTGTGGAGTGAGAGTAGGTGTAATGGTGATGGCATCAGCTGCAGTGGCTGTTGCATTTGCATTCATCTTGGGAGTCTTCTTGGTCGTTGGCGGCTTCTTCTGTGCATTGCTCGTCTTGGGCGACTCAGTGAGATCAACAACATTTACATCCACAGCGGCAGCGTGGGTTGTTTTTGGGGCACGTTCACGTGTGTGCTGCTTCTCTGAACTCGTTGCTGCTGCCGCCGCCGCGTCCCCCGACGTCTGAGAGGCAACACGAGCCCTCGAAGCAGCAAGAGCCGCCGCCACCTGATCATGCGTGACATTCACATCGTACGTATCCTGGCGGTTGATTTTCAATTTCGATTTACGCTTCTTCTTCTTCACTGCAACGTCACCATTGTTGAACACATCTTGTGCATCGGACGAAATTTCGGGGGGCTGAGTGCATAGTGACGAATCCATGGCTGGATTTTAGTCGATGAAATAATTCTTGTCCGTGGTGTGGGGGCTGTCCTTCCTTCCGTCTTTTGCAATCGTATCAAGGGGTTGACTTCTGTTGCCTGTTGTTGCCGTCGTTGTTTTGGTTTGGTTTGGTTTGGTTTGGTCTTCTTCAATTCTGATGAGAGGCCCGCCCGCCCGTTGTTGTTCGTTGTGGTGTGCTGTGATGGGATGCTAAATTTAGAGGGCCATCGTTATAGGCGGAAATAGAACATAGTGTGTCCAAATGATATTTTAGACCTGTTTCAACGGAATTTCGAGCTAAAATAAGATGTCCTGCAGCCGCGCCAAAAATTGCCCTCGTGCAGCCCGTTTCGCGCCCCTTTTTGGTGTCTCTTGAGGGGTGCTTTGATCATGAAGTTCAAAGTGAACTTTATTCAAGCCGTTGACAAATCAAGAGAGCTTGACCGCTATTCTGACAAATCAAGAGAGCTTGACCGCTATTCTGTGGCATCACTCCAATCTTACAAGTAATATGAAATCCAGCCTTGCATTTCATTGTCCCCGTGGTATCTCCTTGGCTTCCAATAGCAACAGATCCCGCACCATTAACCACGACAAAATTACTGTAAGACAGATTGTTATGTACCAAATGATAGTTGCGTCCACCCCATGACAGCAGGCTTTGATATTTTTGATCTCATTCAATTCTTCTCCCGAAATTACGTCCAAGGATCAATAAATTCCCTCATCCCTCTCGATATGAATTTAAACCCTTCAATAGCCTTGATGTGAACCTATTCCTCCCTTTCAAATCCTCTACAGAACCCATAAAATGCTATCCTCAACACCAAATCCATACAAGCTTCCATCAAAAATATATAACCCCATTGTTTTGACACTGTCAGTAACAATTTCCACCATGATATATCCAGCATCTTGTTGTAACAATGATTATCTTAACAATGTCATCCGATATTCCCAATTTTGATTCAATGTTTCTGAATCAACAAATCTGACATTGAACTAACCAGATAAACAACGTTCTTAAGAGCAGTGAATTAGTTTATCCATTATTGTCACAAAATGATAGTCTCATTCAGCATTGAGAAATGTCCATTCTCATTCAAAATAAACCATGAGTAAGCATAGACATCATCTTCTCCTGCTTCTACATCCTCGATATTGTCCAGATTCCTTTATATTTCTAGTTTTGACTTGGCTCTTCAGATTTTAAAGGTTCCTTGACTCTATGTTTTTTTCATTATATACATTCCCAACTGCTGCAATAATTTAATGGAAATACTACTCAGGTGTGGTCATTCTCAACATATTTACTAATTCCAGTCCGCTATGAGAGGTGAAGTGGATTTGTATTATTATGTTCATTGCTGCATGATGAGAATATAGGTTTATTAACTGTGGGTTCTTAATTGCAAATCTACACAGTAAATCTTGACACTTCTCTGCCTATTATCATCTCCCTTTTTTAAGAGCAATTATCTATACAATCCATTAAGTTTATAGAATAAAACCATCAATTCTAGAGAGCATGAAAACAAAATCTATTGCATGTGAATTAAGTTCTTGAGAAGTGGATGTCACCCTTGGCAAGTAATGTTTTACATGGACCCCGGTCAACCTCAAGTTTGCACCCAACGTAGTTGTAGGTAAACTTACTATCATTTCAGTCGCAACCGTTGGTTACTACCAGAAATGACAATTAGATGGCGATGACGTGGTTTTTACTAGATTGGTGGTAACCTTTTTTGTTCAAAAAGCCAAGGCTTAAGTAAATCTAAGTCTATGAAACCGTTTGTGACCACAGTCTATTTTCCCAGCCCCTCCAAGCCTCATACTTACTCTCTCTGTTGACATCAATGAATGAAAGCCTGTGGTTAACATTTGCCCTTGAAGTTGACACTACTCAGGGAGCTTGATCCTTGATCAGCTATAATCAGTTGGTCACAATGAGAATGATACAATAACGGACTACTATGTACATGTCATCCTGAAGCTTAAGCACATTGTATATGTACACAAGCTTTACCGCCAGAACCAGTGCCAGGGAGGAAATGAAACGAGATGAATTATTCAATACCTGCAGTGGTTATGCATGTGTAGAGTCACTAGAGGGGATTGTAATAGTAATAATGGGTTGTTGATGTTTTACCTTCTCCGGGGGATAGAAGACCAGACACTAAATTGAGGATGTAACTATTCATTATAAATTAGATATGCCTTTCAATTTTGTATTACTTCATTTTTATGACTTAAAGCCTTCCTCCGGCACCAGCCACATTCTCTGAAGCAATAGCAGGTGCAACATTGGCACCCACATCCTGTCCATCATCAGTGTGCCACTCCATCAATGCTGTAACATCAAACTTGGGCTTTTTGATCACCTTAACCTTGCGGATGTAGCAATCCTTGATGGGGAAGATGGAGGATGCCTCACGTTCAATTTCCTCTCCAGTGGTTCCTGCAATGAGTGCTTTGACAAGAGTTTTGAGGTCACCCTTTCCAGCAAGTCCAGACATGGTGGCAACCATTTTAGCACGAATTTGCTTCATCTTCGCAGATTTGGCGTAACAGGTTTCCTTGAGTTGATCGTCCTGCTTCTTGGTGAAGGCAATGCAGAACATACGAACAATGTATCCATCGGTGGTACGGCAGTCAACATTGGCCTCAATGATGCTCTGCTTCTTCTTGATGAGGGAGCAGAGCTTATCACGGGTCATGTCCATACCATGGAAGTTTAGGAGGCAGTTGTATCCCTGAACATCTTCAACACAAAGCTTAATTTTGCGGTAGCTCATGGCCTCATTGTTGTTCAAGTCGGCAAGGGAGAGCTCGACCACACGGCCCTTAAGGTAGTCCGAGGCAATCTTGGTACCCTGGGTTTTGGTGATGATGGTCTTACCACAGTTCTTCTCGGCGAAGATGGAAGGGGCAACAAGCTTGTACCATTCCTTCTTTTGGAAGGGGTCGACGGCCTTCTTCTTTGATCCCTTCTTGGACTTCGTGAGACGCTTGTTCTTTCCCTGTTAGAATGACATGAGATGTAAGTAAAGAGTTAGCGATTAGTTTCAAAGATGTGAAACGATGCCAGGGTGGAAGTGGGAGAGAGATCGACGCGAGGATAGAGGTGAGCGGGTGACTTCATGGTTACTTCATCAGTTTCACCAGATATTGACGACATCAGATGTGATCAAAATTTCGGAGCAAATGCAATGAATGCAAATAGTCACCAATGAATTGAACGCTTCACGCAGCTACATATCACGTAGTTGTCACCGAGATAATTCCGTAGGCCTCGTGTAATGCGACGATCTCTCTCTCTATCAAAGCGACAGCCTTGGGCTTTCGCCCCTAAAATGAAGTCGAGCAAGCTCGATCTCCAACGACACCTGAGGTGCGGACTTACAATCGCCATGATGAATTAGTTCTATTGCTTGGATGGAATGGGTTGATGGAGGGGTAGGATGAAATTGTGGAATGAATTAGTTGACTTCATGGTGTTGTCGGGTGTCGGGTGGTTTTGATGCAAGGCGCCATCCCGCCTTGCTCTATTTAGGAATCAGTACTTTTTTACGTCTTACATTTTTTAGTAACTGGCAATCAAAATAATGTATCCAATCGACAGTAAAACGGACACAAAATTGAGGGTCCTCACAGGTCCTCGTCCTCACTCCTCACGCTCTCCTCACGCTGCTCTCATTTTTCACTTCACACCTTCACACTCCAAATTCACTCCCCTCCCATTCGACTGTCGACAACCTCTTCATTGCCCTCTTGTGTGAGGCTCCTCCTTGAATAAAAAGCATGACAGTTGACGACAGCATATCATCTTTGCAAGAAGCAAAGAATCTATTCGCCAAACAGAAAAACATTGAACCGTGCACAAATGAAAAATGTGGCTTCAGTGGTTGTACCTGTGGCAAAAGGTGAGTTTGGAGTTTGAAGTACAATATCTTTTTGCCCAATATTGATGTTTTTGTACGATCAAACAGATGCGGCTGCAATATTGTTCCCAATTCAACAGCTGTCCTTGAGACATGCGATCCTTGCGTTGAATTCAAAAAGAAAAAGGCTGCTGAAATGAAACAAAATGCAAAAGAAGCGTAGGGTAAAGAAGCCTAGGGTTAATGAAAATAGTATTGTTGCATACTTTAGAAATTAATCAGCTCCTCAGTGTGGCTCTGTCAAATTCAGGTGCTTCTTTATGCCATAGGTTAATTTCATTACTTATATTCATATTCTAATTCAAAATGTGTATGCAATGCAAAGGAGTTCACACAATGTTGTGTACTCTAAGTGAAATACTCCTATCATGTAAATTAACCCTTCTTTGGCCTTCCTTTCTGCTTCTTCTTTGGAGGTCCATCATCACCTCCTCCACCCCTCTTAGCCTTCAATTGGTCTATCAGCTGAGAAGCATCCGATTCCTCCAACTTGGGTAACTTTTTAATTGCTTTCGCATCATCCGCATCTTCATCCTGTATCAAGAACAAAGTATGACCCATCCCACAAGACAGACCTGTCACCAAACATGAATCTAACCCATTAACAAACTTTGGTTTGGCGGAGGATTTGTTCTCTCCTTTCCCATAGCCCAATTCGCCGTGATTGCCGTGTCCCCAACTGACAGTGACGCCATTGGCAGTTGAGCAGAATACCGTCTGGCTACCGGCTCCCATGGCTGTAACCACATGCCCATTGTTGGCCAACGCATCAATCAGTGTAGGACGCATTGTAGCCTCTCCCGCCGATTTATGCTTCCCCATGTAATACACATGACCATTTTTTGTCCTGACCAAACTGCAATTTGCACCAGCCACCGCATCAACAGGATGATTATTGGCAAATATCGGTCCACGTAAAGCACTAATCATTCTAGGTGTGTATTCATCTGCCTGGACAACATGACCAAGGCAGCCGTAGTCACCACAACCCCAAGAAAAGACACGGGGGGCTTCTCCGCCAGACGATGGGGCTTCAACTGCAATGAGGTGATTTCTTCCACAGCTAACTGTTGCCAAGCGGACAGATGATGAGTCTGCGATAGCAATGCATTTTACTTTTCCTTTAGCATCCATAACAGCAGAGCCCTTGGCATCGCTTTCACTTTCCACAAACATATCCCGGCGTAAGAATTTTGCACAGTTGGCAAAACCTAGTTTACCGGCAGAAATGATGTATTCGCCTGTTTCTCCGTTACCAACTTGGCCAAACTCAGAAGATCCGGCTGTGTAGAGGTGGCCATTGGAAGAGAGAAGTGCAGAAATGTTTTCTCCACAGGATGCCTTCGTGGTTTGCATGGTTGGGTCAAAAGTTGTGAGCACAAGACATGTTAACATAAAAGAAAAATAGAGTCTCATGGTATAACACAATGACAGTCTATTTCAAAACAATAGATCAAGACTCACATGAACAATCTTAATCCCCTCCCCCTCATCCCCATAATCCACAACCGAACATTTCCTAAACTTATCACACCCCTCCAACTTTTCATTATTCACACCCAACTGTCCACATTTATTTCCTCCAGAGGCATACACAGTTCCCTCATCCGTGACTAAAAGTGTGTGATATTTCCCAACTCCAGCAGAGACGAATTTGGCATCAGTACCGATGGAGAGGAGGGTGGGAACAGGAACGCAGGGTGAGGAGTAGCCGAGGCCTAGTTGGCCTGTTTCGTTTCTGCCCCAGCCGTAGGCTTCTCCGTCTGCAAGCATGAAATAGTTGTTAGATATTGTTGTCGTTAAAAAGAGGTGATGGATGCAAGCGCATTTTAAACATTGCCAAAACAAACAAATCCAAGAGATTGTTGAAACTGATAGAGAGATTGTTGCCATGCACATACATATGGTCTGCCACACACCATGAAAGCAATCTCACCACATTTCATAACAAATAGTCACAACACTCATTTAAATGAATTTATTCATCAACCAAAAGCAAATCATACATGCTCTAAACAAATAACTATCAACAAACTAAACATAGAAGACATACATAAATCTAAAGCAAAATTCACGAAGTTTCCGCTCAGAACAAACCACAAAGCCACAAACTCACCCTCCGTTATTCCCACACTATGACAACTAGTGGGACTACTAACAACCTTTACAAACTTCTTCTTCCCCACAGCCTCCGAAAATAGAATAGTGGGACACTCCAAATCCAAAACCCGTGGCACTTTGCCCACGGCACTTCTTCCTGGGATGGTGGAATCAAGTGTGCCCGTTTGTAGGAGCAGGCCGGGTTTGGATTGGGGTGGCTTGATGGGGAGGATGTAAGTTCTTGGTCCTGTAGATTCTGTTGCTGCGGGAGCTGGTGCCGGCGTCTCTTCTTCTGTTTTTGCGGCGGCAGCGGCAGGAGCAGAAGCACCAGCAGTCGAAGCACCAGTCATCTCCTCATTCATCCAATCCCCCCAAACATTACTCATAGCCGCCATGGCACCACTCGCAGCGCCGGTCTCACTCGCACCGGCGGAACTACGACTGCTCCGTACGCCCATGCCCTGGCAAGTCATTATGGATGTGACAACATCGATTGGTAAGCCGAGGACTGTGGAGAGGTGAGAGATGTCGGAGGGGGTTCCGTTTGAGGGGAGACTCACCGTGGTTCCGCTGGCGGAGGGGGTGGATTTGCGTGGTCTTGGCATGTTTTGTTTGGTTATCTAACTATGGTAATAGCTTGCTTTGTTAACAATGACGAGGAAATGAAAATGCTCGCAAGATGTGGAGTGGATGAGTGATGATTTACCAGCGTGGGCCGTTCGTGGGATGATCTTTTATGCATTCTGTCGTTTCCCGCCATTTTTAAATGGCGCCAATCATTAGGCTGTCTAAATAGTCTTTTGAAATTTTTGTGTTATAATATAACACGTGCTTATCTTCATTACTTAAGTAACAATTCTGACTAACTCAACCGCAAAAGGTCTCACTCATCGATCACTCACCGCGGGCCCAGCCCGCAACGCACCGCCCACTGCGCCCACATCATAATACTTATACATCATAAGGTAGACCGTCGATCAATCAACGATCATCGCATATTCATAGCCAGCAGAAAGTTGGTTGCCGACGGTTGATACTTTACGATAGTTGTTATGAACCATGAGACGAAGGCAATATAAACATCCCAGCTTCATTGCCGCGCTCCTATCCATAATACTCATTACATGCAAAGCATTCTCGCCCCCGACCAAAACCAAACTGCACCTCACAAAACATACAGCAACAACCATGAAGAATCGACCGGACGACAAAATGCTCTCAACCTACCAATCCCTCGCCACACGCCTAATCGACCGTCATAAAAACGCCAAACACTCTGAATTGAAAAACAATCAACTATTCATATGTATAGCCGGAGCACCCGGCAGTGGTAAATCCACCCTAGCTTCGGCCGTTGCATCCCTAATCAATTCACAACTACATGACAATGCAGCGGTTGTTTTACCCATGGATGGGTTTCATTACACACGTGCTCAACTTAAAAGTATGGGAGATGATCCATCTTGTCCTCATAGTTATGAGGAATTAATTGCACGGAGAGGAGCTCCGTGGACGTTTGATGCAGAAGGTTGTATAAAGGCTTTTATTGAAGCGAGAGAACGTGGAGAGGCGAATTTGCCAATATACAGTCGTAAAGCTTCGGATCCTGTTCCTAATGGAGTTCAGTTGTGTAAAGAAACGCAAATTGTGCTTTTGGAAGGTAACTATCTATTAGCATGGGATGATGAACGATGGTCCCCGTTAAAAGCCGTGTTTGATGAAACTTGGTTTGTGTGTTGCAAATCACTAGAAGATCAAAGGGAAAGATTGGTCAAGAGGCATTTAGAGACGTGGAGTGAGGAAAAAACGAGGATGTGGGGTGAAGGTGAGGTTGGGGCGGGGAAGAAGGCTGATGCGAATGATATGTTGAATGCTGAGTGGATTGAGAGGATGAGTCGACGATTTTGTGATTTGGTTGTGGAGAGTATGTGAATGGTGAATCTAATAGTTACTCTGATTGCTTTAGGGTCTAGGAAATAAGTGTGATAATGTAGGAGCTTTTAGAGTATCTAGAGACATGTGATGGACTCTTGTTGGATCAATATCACTGTGACTCCCTCCTTCTTTGGGTTTCACTTCTTCTTGTGGTTGTTGGTTCTCTGTAGCTTGTGATTCCTCTTCAACCGTGCTGCTATCGACAGTGGCATCATCTTCCATTAATTCTTCTAAGGCCATTCGTCTCTTCTTTTGTTTACCAGTCATACTCTTTTTTTGAGGATGTGGTATGGCATTATTCTTTTTCTTGGATTTTTAAGTGCTTGCTTCTTCCCGTGAGGCTTTACGCCTTTGCATTTCTTGCCATATCTTTTCGGCGTTTTCTTTTCGTGATCTAAGCTATGATGTTAAAAAGAGGTATGCCAATGGAGCAGACGTGAGAGTATTTCCTCAAAAGAACCATTTCCCATTTTGTTCAAAAGCAAGTTATTTACATGCAAAATATCAATTCAAAGGTTTGGCATCTCACCTCAACCTCCGCCAGTGTCCCAAACAAACCAGCACTTAAAAGACCCAATCCCCCGCCCAACTTATTCATAAACAAGAAACTCCAAAACCAACTAGCTTCCACCCACCCAAACCCATAATAGCTTAAATCAGACGAAGGCGCGCCTTCTCCAAATCGAAGAGAAGTCAGAAACGCATTAAAGAAGGCTATACTGACACCCACAAAGGTTAACAGGCCATAAGATAATACACGTTGAGGACGAGATTGGGCAGTCTCAGTGCGAGATTCAGCCGCATATATCTCTGACCGGAGTTCGGGGGGAATTATTGTGTCATCTTCGTCGTTCTCAAACAGATGAAGTCTGGTGGATGGGCGCGAGTTTGTGGATTGGATGAGACGAGGCAAAGTTGGACGGATCGTGAAGGCGTCTGATGATGTGTGCAGGGTTAGAGCAGTGGCGATGAAGAGATTCCAAGTTTTCATTGTGAGGAACGGTCTGTTGAGCTAGAAATTAGCGATGGAGACGGAGACACTTGGGATTTGGGATGCGGGAGAGCGGTGGAGGTTTTTTATTGTTGATTGGTGGACCGAGGAAGGTGATGGCTAAGATACCCATAAACAAAAGGATACCTTTTAGTTTTGAAGTACATACCTTTGCTGTCGTATAGCTAATATCGTAGTTTGTGCTACCATCATATATTCTGAAACACAGTTTAAACGTCATATCTTCCTTTTTAATGTACGATATAAGATTTTAAAGGTACTCACATCTTTGGTCTTCAGAGGGGCTTTTTCAAAATCTCAACGCCGACACCGATGGAGGAGAAATAATCGAACCAATCAATCGCAGCGCAGGTAAATGAACGGCCAATGAGCATAATGGAAAAGGAGCCACAATGACGAATGATTCCACCTACCATCGCAACAATAAAACAAACAGTCGCTACTACTTCCAAACCAAACTGCAATACCTCATTGCGGCTTTACTGGCGTGCCAAATTTTATTCGCCAGGCCTATCTTCTTCAAGGGACAATCCAGTTCCCTGCTTTCCAAACACCATCCATTTGAACAAAAAGAAGCACCTGATGTCATCAACAGCCATGCCAATATCTCAACAGCGCCACTCTTCTACCACATCTCACCCGGATCCACCGGTTCCCGAACTCTCCACCATGCCACATGTGCCGCAGGCTTTCCATCGGTCCATCATAAATCGTTCTGTATTTCTTCCACTCGAGGTATTGCCGGTGTAGATGTCAAAGTTGTGGATGGAGTAAGAGCTCATTATGAAGTGTTAAGATTGTACGAAATGGCTTTTGGTTGTTTGAAATCGAAAGGAAAGTTAACTTATGATGAATGGAGCAACAAACATAAGGGATTGATGAAGATATGCAATATACCTCTCGACCAATGGGCAACAAATCTGCAAGATCATTTAGCTAGAGTGATTCAAAGTAGTCTCGTTGGTTTATTTGACACACCCTATCCATACCTTGCACCACAAATCTTGGACTTGAAGAAACAATATCGACCCAATACAGTTGTGGCCATGACACAGCGAGATCCATCCTCATGGGCCAAAAGCCGTATAAAACACGGACTATTATTATGTCGTGGTGAATATTCATTCGACGGATTGGGAAGTAGTGAATTTGACTTATTAGGATGTATCGACCGAGCCTACCAGTCTAATGCGAATGAACAATTACACTTTTGGGATGTGTTTTATTACAGATCTCACCATGAAGAGGTGAATGATAAATTTCAGAAAGGGATGGAAAGGCAAATGGAAAGACATCAGGATATGTATTTCAAAGCTGCAAAGTATACGCCTGATTTTTTTGGGATGGCAACTGACAAGACGTCCGGGCGTGTGAATGAGAAAGATATTTTAAGAGATATTCGTAAGGTTCTATCATTAAATCCTTCTGAGGAATGCACACCATTAAAATGCAGAGGGCGAGTGAATTGGGAGATAACAAATGATACATTCATTGAAGTGTATCATCTCCCTAAAACTTGTGTTCCATCTACAAAGGTAAAAGTGCAGAATGAAATTATTCCTCTAATTAAAAGTGCTGTTTAATAATGGAGCATTTATGTAATACTTGGAATTAAGATGAGTTATTTCTGGGCATGCTTTGACTTTTGTTTTAAGCAGAAACATTTCGAAGTATTAAAGATGTCATTGATGTGTCGGTTGGTTTTTGTGCAATAGAAGGCGAAAGCTTAACTGCATGAGAACTGTTTATATTCTGTTTCTAGGATGTGCAAATCAGGCATAGACCAAGAACTGAAAACTGCTATCATTGTAACTGCAAAAATTCTGCTTGAACAACACAAATTATTAATCAAAATGGCAATTAGCCTTGTTCATCGAAGTAAGGAATAATGCAACAGCAACAATAACTAAACTGCATTTCCAAACAATTCAATATCAATTCACTAAGATGACGACGGGCGGTATTTTGAAGAATGATGCTAGAAGCACCCAAAAATCAGTGACTTAACATCCTAGAGATGTTTACAAAATCAGTCAGAGAGAGAGAAAGACTACAAGATTCTTACAATAGAATGTCTGCTGATATACTAACATTGGTTCCATTCTATGAAATGTTTGCAAGGGTGAAGATAGATAATTTTTCAATATTCATCCTAGAAAATAATAAATCTATGTTGAGTAACACACCCATAGACAACAGCCATAAGGAGAACCTTTTCCAAAGGTTAATTGAGCAAGAAAAGATTGTTCAATTTTCAATTTGAATCATCTGATGACCGCCATCTACACCGTCTAAAGAGATACTACCTTCAGTGCCAACCTGGACAGCAACTTGTGGATATGTCCGAGTGTAACTATCAACATGGTCACTATCTTTATAACCACCTGCTGCACATAGAACTGTCTCCATCTCATAAATCTACACCTGTAAAGAGGCAGCATTTCCTTCACCAAGATGCTCAAAGTTAGCGCCCAGAAGATTCTTTGTCAGCTCTCCAAAGCATTTTCAAGAAATCATTGATGTGTCCTTGTCAGCCCATCTAATTTCTTAAGAGCACTGTTTCATTTCAAAAGGTTCACTGGCTATGAGTGATCTGAAGGAGTTGCAGAATAAAATCATTGCACCAATGAAGACCTGCATGTTTACGGATGTGTCGCCACTTAAATGTCATCAGTTTGTAGCACAACCAAAAGTTTATGCATCATGCCTTCCGTGAAGTTGTGGAAGCCCAAACTTGATTGCTATGCGATCTCAGAGAGACGTTGGTAGAGAGCGGCCCTGTGAAGACAAATGATGCGGCGGTATTAGAATAGAACATATCATTGCGCTAGATATCGGCAATGAAACCAAAATGTAGTGCCAAGCCAGTAACTCATCCCTGACTAATTTTATGAAGCTTAAAGACTTATGAATATGAAGCTTAAAGGCAGTCTTTCTTTTTGGCAGAAATACAGAGATGTAAAGCAAATCAACTCTCAAGAGCCATGTTCTGATTGCTCCTGTCCAAGGTTATCTGAATGTTACCAACACATCTGGTGGCAGGTGCTATCTGCCTGCAAGTCCTACCTAAAACTGGAGTAATATTGCAATAAAAACTTTCTCTAAAATACTTTAAGTGCCAGTCTTGAAGAAAGCTGCACTTTATTTTCAGCCCAGACCTGCAGTGCAATGAAAAATACTCGCTTGTGTTTCGGTAGAAGCAAATGGACGTATAGATTGAATAATCCTGGCTAAGAATTACAATATTATGTACATACACTACATCAGAGATCAATTGAAACCCATTCCACATCCTACCAAATAAATTCCTGGTAACTGGTAAATCCTGGAATACCTTTAAGATGAGAAGGTGCGGAAAAAAGTAGGCCTCTTGCGCGCTTTAAAATACTTCCCAACATTATCTGCCAGGTCATTCAAAATTTGTTTTGCCTCCACTGTTCCTTGAAACACCTCCACGCCATAACTCTTGTCATACCTTTTCGCCAAATCAATCACTGAAGACGGAGTAATGTGCAAATCACTAGGAATATTCCCCGTCGCTTGGATCAAACACAGTATATCTTTTGCCGTGGGTTTGAGAAGCTCAGCAGCATTGGTATTGGATTCCAATTCCTCTTGCAGCTTAACAAAATACGAATAAATATAGCCGAGATATCTACCCGTTGAAAGTAAAGGATACGCATTTGTTTCTCCGCGCAATGCAAAGTCAATAAAGGTAGATGAGTCGTTGCACATTCCAAGTATTCCATATCCACCAAACGGCAGGTTTTGATCAGTGGCAATCTTGTTGAAAGTAACAGCAACTAGTGCACACATTCGAATGGCACGAACGGCATCTCGCGGATTGTATGGTTCGGCCAAAGTTGTTTTTGCCGCCCATGGAGCATCCTGGTCTTCATCCGGGTGGAAACAACACAGTCCGCCAATAGAAACATAAAATTGCAGCCATGCCTCACGTCTTTTGCCAATGATTGGACCGCTGATTCGAACATCCATGCCGCCATGAGGAGCACCAAAATAAGCGGGTTTACCGTCAGATGGCCTCTCGACTCCTGTGAGCAGGAACAGAGTTGTTGGTATGGTGGTGAAGGACCCATCATCTTCTTTGACGCAGAGTTGAATTCCAAAGTTTGTGACGATTGCTCGTGGACATACTTCAACATTGTGACCACAGTCAACTAGAGCTTCCATCAATTGCTCCGGGAAGTAGCACTTTTTCCCGGCACAAATCACAGTGAAGCACTCATCTAGTGTTTGCTGCTGAGATAGTTTATAATAGTTGTAACACAACTTGTTCATCAATACACAAAGCAGCCTATGCTCATTTCCCTCACGCTTGGTATGTGTGCTCTTCAACCCACCCTTTCCCAAATGTAAACCGGGCAACAACCGTTCGCTAAGAACGGTTGGAGGAGGAAAGCTCATATCATCTGGGTCATAAGATCCTTCCTTTTCACGTATTCGTTCTTCCATTTTGGACACATAATTGTGAAAATCCTTGTCAACATCAAATACATGTGGAAATTTCTCATCCCCTAAATCAAAGGCTAAATCACCCCAACCCTTTTCACCCCTCCCCAAATAACCTAATGGACTGACATACCCATTCTCAGCATTGTTATCTCCAGACGAACCCTTTTGATACAAATTAATGCCTGAAATAAACTCCATCAACGAAATGCTAAATTGCAAAGGATCCACCGCATCTCCCTCTCCTTCATCACTACAAACGGCCTTGGCAACAAATTGCGACACCTTGGACGAAATGCCCGAAATAGAAGAAGCCACGCTTCCAGCTCCAAGCAACGGCAACAACGCCGCCCC
The DNA here is from genome assembly GCA_036939635.1 of Cyclotella baltica. Classification (NCBI taxonomy): domain Eukaryota; phylum Bacillariophyta; class Thalassiosirophyceae; order Thalassiosirales; family Thalassiosiraceae; genus Cyclotella; species Cyclotella baltica. The sequence goes on along the minus strand of JALLAY010000260.1, from coordinate 512 downwards.
ATACTTCCCCATCTGATTCAACAGCAACTTGCCCAACAAAACTTCCAACTCCTTCTGATAAAACAACTGAGAATTAAAGGGTGAATTACTCTCACTCGGTTCCAATTGTGAAAGGTACTGTCCGAAACTCATCATTTTGTAGTCGCGATGAGAATTGACAAAGTCCGGATTGAGTTCCATGCATTTTACTCTTTGATACAGACTTCGTTTTGTGTTGGTGTTGCGAACTATTGTGGAGAGGAGTTGGGGAGATTCGATTTCTTTGAGGCGTTTGCGGATGGAGGTGCGGTAGCGGTAGAGGTAGAGGAGGGTGGGTAAGGCGATGGCTAGGATGGTTAGGAGGAGGGGGAGGTGGATTTCCATCATGGTTGTAGGGCATCTCAAAAAAACCACATCGATATGACCGAAAAACCACGCAAAAACTTAAAATACTCTTACGTATTCCTACGTTTACAATGTAAGGTACCAGGATTTTAAGGTATCTTTGAGTATCATTTGCCACGTGGAAGTGG
>JALLAY010000259.1:0-17753 GCA_036939635.1 Cyclotella baltica | reverse complement strand
CCTCCCGCCTCTAACCGCTCATCTATCTCACAGTAGGCATGTGGGTTTAGTGAAAATTTGCTTTTTTCAACAAAACAGTTTCCATTTGTTTTAGCGTTTTGAGCGCATCACATGAACATATCTACCTAAACATACAGGCATCTCCCCCCACTCCCCACTTCCCAGCTCTCCACACCTAGTATTCAGTATTATCCATTCCAAGGTCGACATGGCATGGGCGATATTACATCTCATTCTTTGGATACACCGCAACCAGTTGGCAGTGTTATTACAGTTTGGAAGTCACTGACACTTGAGTTGAATTGGAACCATGTAAAGTAGTAGAATGGAAGTTGACATCATTTTATTTCAAATTGTATTTGCCTTTGGGACTGTTTTTGCTATTTTATTTTGGAATGGAGGTATTAAGTTTCAGTTGTTAGAGGATGTGAAATCTTATGGGGTATGTTTTCGTGGTTAAGTAAAAAGAAAATGTTTTTGCTTTGATTAAATTTGGAGGTTATGGGATTTTCAGAGTTCAGTTTTGTTTCATCTTTCCTCACGAGTTTGTTCAGTCCAATGCCTGGTTCTTTTAGATGCAACATTGAACTGTGGAGGGGATGATACTAGTAGTACTAGTATGTAGTAGACTAAGTATCTCTACCTTGTCACTTCTTGACATCTTACTCTTCTAACACCACCTGAATGATGCCATGTAGGATTGTGAAAGGTTGTTCACAGTTTTAAATACCACAGTGGCTTGAGGTGACAGTTTTGTTGGTGCAACAAAGAAAATATCTTCTTTGTTGACTTCATCATAGAAGCTATTAATTCTTATAGTGTAGTTTTATGCATCAATAATATATAAGTGTTTGACAAAGAAAATTACACATTTCAATGTTTAGAGGACATGGCACTTACTCTCTCAAACACTCAGTTGAATATTTCACCGATAAATGAAATTTTGCCAAATATGCATCATTACGCCAGAATTATCTTCATAAACTGGTGTACCAGAATTATCTTTGTGAGCTTACAGATATGCTCTTTGATGGTGTCATAAAAACCAAACATAGCAACCTCTGCTTCCATAATCGAACAACCCATCTCTGCTTGTCACTTTCTGTGTCATTGGACAAGACAATTTACCATGACAACCACAAAATCTGTTCAGCTTCGAACGCACACTAGATCACAATGTTCTCATAACTATGCAAAAAGTCAGCAAAATCTACATCAGGAAAGGTGTTGATGTTGATGTCCAATACTTGTGGTGGCGTCAGAATTAAACCTTTATCTTATGCACCAAATAATACCCAATTGAAATTGAAATTCACTAGCCTACATGTAATAATGCATAACATTCTTCAGCAACTGCTTGCTTGTTATCATTCTCCCCTCGTTGCTGACACCAGCACTCTAGTAGATGGAGAATCAGGAGGAGGGATCAGATGAAGTAGCTTCATATGAAACTAGCATGTCATTCCATGGTTCAAAATTTTCGTTAGTGAAGACATGTTATAACAGATGCATAATCTGTTATTGTACCAATTTTACCACTCTTCCTTCATGTCTAGGCACAATTACTGAATGCTGTTGCAAATATTGAAACAAAACACAAGACATCATTTTATCCTTCCATGCGTCGTTCTCAACACGACATGATTTTAACCAAGATGTGCACCCTTCACTTCCATCAGCAACGAATCCAGTAACAGCTATCAGGTACTCCAGAGTTTCTTCTACTTCCGAACCATCAACTTTTAATGAATGTATTGTTATGACTTCATTGTCAGATTCTGAAGCAGTTATAGTGTATATTAATTGTGCATTGTGTGATAAGTGAGGAAATGAGCCTACAGAACACAGCCAAAAAGTAGTCAGAAGAAGACACGAGACCAGAAAAGATATCTTTAAAACCATCAGCTTACCTGTTGGACCTCTTGAACTACCTTTGAGCTGTTGGGCCAATGCTTCTTTCAGATGTTTGCCTTGAAGCTTCAGCACAACCATGCCTCGAGGGAAAGGCAGCTCTTTCAACAAGTGACTTACAGTAAAATCAGAGCCAGGTTGATAAAGTCTATCAGCACGAATAAACCCTCCGTTGATCATTGCCAGCATAGGCAAAGAACACAAGTCTTTTTGGTTTGGTTTGATATTATTTGTCAGCATCCAATGCATTGCATCTGCAACCAGATTACTGCCTGTGGATTCTCTCCTCCTCACTGATGACATTCGTGTATCTAGAGGTAACATTGTCGAATAATTTCCCTCTGATTTTTGAATAGTTGCAATTATATCATCAAAGTGCAATTTTGATGCAATCTCTTTTCCAAAACTCGCAACTAGCATAGTTTCTTCCGTTTTCTTACGGAACTTTTCGGCAATCTGAGATATCTGTGAATCTTCAGGCGTCCGCAATGATACCGAGTGCATTGCCCACGATGTAGAAATGGAAATTATTTTCGTTTCCACCTGTGCATTGCGAATCCCATGCTCATATTCAATATCTAGATCCACTGATCCAACCCAGTAAGCATTCATGCCACATTTGAATACAAGCACCCCACCCTGATTGTGCTTTTGATCTACACCAGCAGTATCATTTTGACCCTCGCAATCCTCACCACGATGCACCATCACTGACAACGGTTCATGTTCATGACCTCCCACTATTAAATCAACCCCCGCTTCCTTGTCTGATGCAAGTAAAAGATCTTCGGCCTCGGACATGTGTGTCACTGCCACAATGACATGTGCTCCTCGCACCCTTAGGCTGTTACATATTTTTCGTGCTACAGATATAACATCTTCGTCAAATCTCACTTTTTGAGATGGATAAGAGATTTTTGGTGTTTGCTTTGTGCACAAACCAAACACACCGAGTTTAAGACTTTTACTCAGTGTGTACAACACGCCGTCTCCCTCAACGCCAGGAAAATATCCCGTATCGGTAGGATAGTAAACGTTGCTCCCAAGCCATCTGCAGTTAGACTCATTAATTCTTTCCATAAGCACTTCGTCGCCAAAATCAAACTCGTGGTTTCCCAGACATGCAAGGTCGATACCTATTGAATTCATTACCTCAATCGCCACTTCACCCTTCGAATGCTGATGCAGAGACGATCCACCGAGTACATCTCCATTGGCTGTTATGAGCACCGTTCCATCAGATGATCTATTGGAAGATTCATAATTCTTCTTCAGGTTTTTGATGAGCGTGCTGGCTCGAGACCATCCACCCCGCGGTGGGCCGTGAGTGTCTGCATCATCAAAGGAATAGACGTCGTTGATGCATATTAGGCTCAGACGGTGAGACGCTGTGGCTCGAGCATTTTCACTGCCGTTTGATGAGGATTGACGTTCATCAGAGTTGTTGGCCGGCGCCGGCATGTTTACATTTATTTACATCTAGATATGGACACTCTATCAACACATGTACCGTTGAGAGCTTATGAGATGTTGCGGCATGCGGCGTTAATGACATCGACATGGCTGGGTGCATGGCGATTTTACCTTTGAGCATTAAGTATTTTTGATATAACATAGATGAAGAAAGTTTAAAAGTCCAAAGGTAAGATACTGAAAATATGGCGGGAGTGCCGTTCTCTTTCACTAACTGCCGCGCGCCCTCTCACGCACGGTCCCCACTATCGCACCTACCTCATCAACTCAACGACGCCAATGGTGATGTGCAGTTGACTGCGGCCAATTGCTTTGTGACTGCTTCATCGAACGATGGGAAATAGCCCAACGTTTTTCGATACCACTGGCTATGAAGCCAGAAGCACGGGTATCGATTTATCTACAAACAAAGACGCGATTGTGACGAGCAACGGCTCGGTTGATGCGCCTGCAGGCAAATCATCCTCGGGGGAATCAAACAATCCTCCAAATCCTAACCTCGCACCAGTTATGAGCACGAATGGGAATGCGAATCTGGTATCACATTCACGCGAGTCACTTAATGCTTCTGATAGCAACTCAATTATGCTCCTTTGTCGGCGAATAGCTAATCTTGTGGCAAAAAATGGCGATGGAATGATTCAACTGTCAAGGTTGTCCGAGGTTTATTTTTCTGAATACGGAACCAACTTTTCCTACGATGAATTGAAAAATGTGTTGGATGATCGTTCCTCTTTAATTGTTGTGCGTGGGGGTGGTGATCAGAGCTACGTTGCTGCAAAGCACAAAAACATGATGCAAATGAATGATTTCATTGTGAGTGTAGGAAATGATGCATCGCAGAAGTCTATGGTAAATAAGCCACCTCGTCCTCAAACGATTGAATCAGAATTGAGTCCCAAACATAGTCAAATCTGCGATTTTCATTCATTTCACCCAGATGGGACATCTATCAATTATTTGACAAAGAGTGTCGAAGGACTCGGTTGCTATCTTAAATTTTGTGCCAAAAAAGCCGGGAAAGACTATATGGCTCCAGCTCCTGCTAAGACCCCGAAACATTGTGATGTGAGCTGCAAAACAGTTGCAGGGCAAAAGCGTACGTTTGTCTCGGACAAAGTACCTAAAGAAGACAATGTTTTGCGTTATGGCGGCCAGGATACTCCTTCTGACTGGGCTGCTGCTATTGAGCTTTTAAAGTTGATGAAACAATCGTTTCAGAATCGACCTTGGCCGACAACTATGAAGGAATTGAAACGCAAGATGATATCTATGAAACATATTTATTCTCACATGATCACAACATGGCTCAACAAGGGAATCAAACCTGAACTAACTCAGTCTAAACGTCACGTCGAAAACACTAGGCGAGCGATGCAAAAGCTTAAGAAACTGGGGTGCTTGTTCGGGACAAATAACGCTCTTCTTTGGGATCTAGAAAGAGTCAATGCTCTTTGTGGCCTGGATCTCTCAACAGAAATACATCTACCCTCTAGCGCTAATACTGAGAATCGTACCAATGGTGAGAATGTGTTAGCAGAAGATGTAAATTTGTCAGCAGGAGCGCCACAACCTACTGGCTCTAAGATTGAAAATATGTCAACCAAGTCACCATTACTCACTCGCACCAATATTGACAGCACAGCAGAAAATGTAAATTTTGTAGATTCGGCTGATGTTTTAAAGGAGGTGATGTCGATATTCCCTTTCAATCCTACTGCTGCACCAAAAGCTGATGACGACCTCTTTGTGGCAGTTGACTGTGAAGGAGTCCCAGATAATCTCTACCTGATCCAAGTTGGCACGTGCTCATCCACCTTTTTATTTGACTGTGTTAAACTTAGTGCACCGGAAGTTGTAGCCATGTTGAGGCCATTTTTTACAGGGCGTCATGTGACAAAGCTGTTTCATGACCTCCATAATGATTCTGCGGCACTATACAAGATTGGAGGTATAGAATCAATGTGTCAAACACTTGACACACAATTAGCAATAGAATCCATAAGCGGAGATCTACATATCGGCTTTAATCAAATGCTGCTGCAACTTGGGCAAGATATTCATCCTTTGAAATCGTCAGTGAAGAAGAAGATGGACGATGGTCAAGTTTTTGCGCAACGACCTCTTCCGCAAGATGTCTTAGACTATGCAGCTTTGGATGTTAGTCTACTTATGAGAGCCAGGGAAAGCCTGTTTGAATTTATTGGATCCACGAAAGAATCAGTACAACGTGCATCTGATATGCGTGCAACGATGGCATCAAAATCCAAAGGATTGCGGCAAATTTGTTTTGATGCAGCTAACAACTACTCTATTGCATCATTCGAATTGATCCAAGAGCTTCGACCAAAAGATTGTGTTAGGTCATCAATCCTAAAAATTTCTGATGATACTGAAGTCTTGCTCCGGTTGTTGCCAGAAGACATTAAGCAGAACCTAATTCAAATTGATCAAACTCAAACCTTATCTGATATTGTGCTGGACAAAGGACGGCAAGCGACCGCCTGGATAAATGGGAGACGTGTTCACCTTGGATCTGAGAGGACAGTATCACAAGAGGATATCAATGAGATTGTTGAAAAGCTTGGTGGTTTTGGAAGTGATAACCGTGCTGGCCTAGAAAGGCAACTTCACCGTGTTTCGGCAATTAGAAATCGCCAGGAAGATATCATTGGTCTTACTCTCCGAGTAGGCAGACATGTCAGTGGCAATGCTACAATGATATCTGATTTGATGTTTGCAGACAATTCCCAATCGATTCTCTTTCTAGGCGAGCCAGGCGCAGGGAAAACAACCGTGGTCCGCGAGGTGACACGACAACTTGCAGAACGCTTCAATGTATGCATTGTTGATACGAGCAATGAAATTGCTGGCGATGGTGATATTCCTCATCCATGTGTGGGTCATGCTCGTAGAATGATGGTCCCGAATCTCGATAAACAGAGAGATGTTATGATTGAATGCGTTCAAAATCATACACCAGAAGTCATGGTCATTGATGAAATTGGCAGACCTACTGAAGTGGAAGCAGCACGAACATGTAAGCAGCGTGGTGTGCGTTTGGTGGCTTCAGCTCATGGTGATTTGCGAAAGTTGATTAAAAATACTAAACTGAGAGGTCTCATCGGAGGGATAGAGACGGTTATTCTTGGGGACGCAGAGGCAAAAAGAGCCGGGCGGAGCCGTGGAGGCCTCCAAAAACTCAAGGCGCAACGTGAAGGACCACCTGTTTTTGATGTGATTGTTGAGCTTCGTAGAGGAGCTCAGCATGAATGGAGAATAATAATGGATGTTGGAGAGGCTGTAGATCGAGTGTTGGAAGGTCGACAATACAATTCACAACGCCGAATACGTGATCCTGAAACAGGATCATTGGCAATGGAACTTGAAAAGGCATAGTTTAAGTTTATTTTCATTTTTCGTTCTGATGATGCTAACGGTATACTTTAAACGTCGAGTGTAAGACATTTGAACCCGAACTCGTGCAGTGCTAAAGTGACTTGCTTGGAGAAAAGAGATTTGCGCTGCTGTCATGTTTCAGGTGTGTTCTCCACTGGGGGTCATATTGTTGTCTATAGATTTCCAGTTTACATAATGGTTTCACATAGCTGAGCAGCTCTGTGTAAAAACAAACCTCTGCTATTATTTCTGTTTTGCATTCATTGTCATATTCTGTCTCTAGATGCTGTATTAGCAGTATCGGGGGATAAACATATTGAAGGTGAAGACTTCTTTGAGACATATGCCCCTGTTGTTCAGTGGACAATCATTCGTTTGATGCTGATTCTTGAAGTACTGCCGGAGTTGAAGTCCAAACTGGGTGATGTGACTACAGTATTCTTGCTTACAGAGCTAGAGGAACGAGGAAATGCATATCTTCAAATACGGAGAGTGTTGAAGCAAGATTGAAAGGTCCTCAAGCTAAAGCATACAGTTTATGGTTTAAGGTGTCCCCAAGGGCTTTCTGGATGTATATGGTCCGTAAGATGCAAGAGTGAGTCATGAAACAATCTCTACGCAAGAAGGTTGCTATCACGTATGTCGATGATATTCTTTTCTGGACAAGAAGGAGGAAGATACTCATGAGTTGATCAATTCATCGTAGCTTGACAAAAAAGTGACATCTAGATTTACGCTTGCTCCTAATGAACAAGACAGAAATGAAGTATCTATCGTTTGTATGTGTATCCCTTTCTGATGTATGTTCTCTTTTTGCAAAATGATACCAAAATAAAAGAATGCCAAAAAATTGATACTTTCACTAGACCTCTACTACTCTTAGGAGAGATTCCTGGTACTGCCTGAGTTGTGCCAATTCCAGGTTCGTGGAATGGGCAGAAGGGAGCCTGTAAGGAAGCCCTGGGACGTTGGTGTTGATTAAAAAAACTGGCGCCTCACTAGGAGACGCCAGTTCTGGAGTGATTGGCATCTCCTGTGAGATTGCTTGACAGTATTTGGGGGAAGAGATATTGTTGAAGGAGAATCTCTTTCTCTTCTGTTTCGAGTATCTTGTAGAGTTGACTTTTTTCTGTGGTATACGCATCCTCAGTGTCTCTATCGTTAAGTTACGGGCAAACTTGTGGAACCTTGTGCGGCACTTGCAAGAACTATAGATATCCGAGTTGTCATTTATGACCTTAGACTTGTCGGTCCGAAATCTGTGGAGGATTTCTTTCCTTTCGATCATGCAGATTTTGCATTGAAGTGTCATTGCTGACTTCATGCATCTGATTCTCTCACCTTTCCAGATGATCAAAGGTTTCATGATTTGGAAGATTCTTTGCTTTACTTGGTTGATGTTGGTACAGTCTCTGCAGTGGTCTGTAAAGTGTTTGACGAAGGCATCTGCGCATTTGAAACCACCTGACCCTTTCCAATTATTGCCGTAGTTTTCCCTCCGACTCTCAATCACTTTCCAAACATCTCCAATATGTTGCGCAGTGCTCTCTTTCAAATGGTTTTGGGTTTTGCCGACGTAGTGTGCGTCGCAGAGTGTGCACTCGAGGTTGTCATTCAGTATTAGGTATTAATCAGAAACATAAAGAATAGAAACAGGATTATTATCCATTCGTTTGCTTGGGGTATAGAGCGCCACCAATCGTTTCATTAGTAGGGGATTTTAAATTCTAAGCGAGAAACTGAAGCAGAAAAGATTCAGTATAAAGTAATTTCTGCCGCTGCTAAGTAATTAAGATGCTACAGTTTGATTTCTCCAACATATAAATATTTTTTTCTTTTTACTGCTGCCTTCTTAAAGATTTCTTTTATCTTTTCATCAAATGTCTCAATTGGCATTTCTGTTGTAGATGCCACTTCCTTCTTTGTCATACCTTGATTAATGATATTCATTATTAAAATATCATCTAATTAACACTCGATGGCATAATCTGATAAGAAGCAAAGAGTCATTAGCCGTAGATGCAAAAAGATAATTAGGTACTTGCCAAGACGGAATGTTTGACTGGTTGTCTGGGTGATTTGCCTCTGGTTCTTGGCAATATTGAGAGCTGTGCTGCTGAGCTTGAAAATGCATTGGCGGAGGTGAACGGATCTGGAGTTTCAATGAAGTTATCTGTCTAAAACTGAAGCATTTTGGATAATTCTTCCTATCTGTATTATCATCCACTTTGCTTTCTTTTGCTTGCAGAATCAAAAGGAGTCTCCATGTCCTTGGACAGAGTAAACATATTCTTATCAATATTCACAATGTGTTGACGGATTACTGCCATTCCATAAAATATATCTATCTAGAGAAGTTATATCTAAAACTAACAATAGGAATACATAAATATCATTGTGAGACTCAACAGAGACACATCCTGTACCTCCTATCCTTGGTTCTGCTGTTGAGCCTTCTTCTGCTCCTCTTGAAGCTGCCGTTGCCTCGCCTTTTCTGCACTTCTTGCCTTCACTTCTCTATAGAACCCCTCATACTTGCGCAGTGCAGCATCCTTCTTCTTTGAGTCTTCACGTTCCTTCCTAAGGTCTGCCGCCAGTGTTTTTATCATTTGATCACGTTTTTGTAATTCTGCTGCAGATGCTGATTTCATGTAGGCACTATTGTTCACTGGGTTGTCAGGAGTGTTTCTATATTTTCCCAGCGCCTCCTTGACCTTTGAGAATTTTTGTTCGTATTCCTTCTTAAAATTTTCCATCATGTTTTTGGCAGCAACAGCCTCAGATCTTGCGGCTTTCGCCTCTTCAACCTCGCGCATCAACTGTGCATTTTCGTCACCCAGTCTTTTCAGTGAATCCATAAGTTGCATGAGTTGTTTGGTATTCGCTGCTTCTACTCGCGGAGACGCTGGACTTGAGCTAGGATTTGTAGGTGCTTTCTGAGAGGCGGTGACAGTTGACATTGCGACGGATGCCATCATGCTTCCTTGTCCCCCACCCCACCAGCTTTGATCAAGACCCGTGTTGGTTGAAGTTTGCTCTGATTTTGGATTAGGTTGTGTAGGAGCTGTAGATACTGGTGATGCATCAGGAATCGTTGGAGGCCTGCCACCTCCAAGAAAATTTTGTAGATGATTTGCCCTTGAGCGAAGTCCAGTATTTCCAACCGACGGTGCCTTCATACCAGCTCTATCACTTTGTCTATTTTGTTGCTGGTTGGATTGTTGATTTCCGCCAAATTTTCCCATTATGCCCGATGTCCACATGAAGGATGATGACATATATGATGATCCTGGAGGGACTACACAGAAACTTCCATCTGGTCTAGACGATACAGCTGCGCCTAAATTCGATACTGAAGTTCCAACTTCAAGCGCCATATCCATGCCTTTCAATTCTTTTTCAAGTTTCATTCTAGGAATAACCAAAAGTTTAACAGACACTAGATAAGAAAGGCCACATGTGCAATAATTCTATACTTGTGCGCATGAACAGGACTTACAAATCATCAACAGGATTTTCATTGAAACCCTGTCCATTCCCATTCTTTCCCCCCAAACCATTGGCACTAGACTTGGCTGCAGGCTTTGCAGCATTCAAGAAAGTAGACCTCGCCAAAAACATGGAATTGGTAATATCCGCTTCATGATTCGCTGTATCTAATGCCCCACGAACTGTCATGCGAAGACGCTCGTGTTGGGCAATTTGCTTCTTTTCTCCGGAAGATTTTTCTTTTGTCCCGGCTGCTGCATTATTGTTCTTTAAAGTAATCCCAAAAGATTCAGCCTTACTCATGTTGCATTTGACACCCATATCACTCAATGATGCGGCCATTTTGGCATGCCCATTGGCCAGGATAAGCATGGATTTGGCTAATTCATCGGTTGGAGAGAGACCAGCAGTTGATTTTTGAACGATAGATGCACTGTTGTCGTCTATACCCAGCAGGGAACGGTACACTTTTTGAAAGGCTAAAGCTGCTTCTGCATGTGCATTAGCTGTTTCGACGTAGAGATCATTGTCTGGTGACTTCTTTTCGTTTGAGGTTTGTGCTGAATCATTTTTGGTTGCAAGTGAAGTTGTCATGGATCGAGCTTTGCGTGATTTGAGGGTGGCTTCTTCTATCAGAGTAGATATGTCTGGGCCAACGTTTTGATCGTTTGAAAAGGAATTGCCATGAGCAGGGCCACTGAGAAGCACTGCCAGAAGATCTATTGGTTTTGTCTCTATCGGTTTGCTAATGACTTTGTTCTTTGGTTTTGATTTTTTCTGAGCTGATGATGCAGACTTATCTGATTTTGTTTGAATGCCATTTCCATTTAAATTGTTGCTGGAAGTATGACGAAGCGGTTTGTAAAGCTTTTCATCATCAGATGATTCATCCAGAGCAATTACGGATAAATCATCATCTTCTTCGTCAGGTTCTCTAACTTGCAACACCTGTCTATTAGATGGTTGAGATTGTTGTGTTATGCGACTATTCGGAACGTTTGAGTACGAATTAATTCCATTATGTGTTTGATTGTGTCTCGTTCTGCCATGTTGCTGAGAAACGCTCGACTCCACAGACAAAGGACCAGGAGGTGGCGGGGGAGGCTTTGCTCCGTATCTATAATGACCAGGTATTAAATTGTTGTATAACAGTCCCCCGTTCTGTTGCGGCAGCGACTGCATGATTTGTGGATGTTGTTGTGAAGTTCTTTGATAGTTAGGCCGAGATGCTGATGATTGTGAGCCCGAGGCATCGCGTTGAGTATCTGGAGCTTTAACAGGTGGTGGAGGATCAGTCACAGCGAATGGTAGGTCCATTTTGTTGCCATTTGCGTTGGTTCCTAAGCGTATTCTGTTCCTAAATTTTCATGTTGCCATGGTAGGCCAAGGTCGAAGTGATTTTTTCGTGTTCGTGCGCTCGCCGATCGTGGGTCGTGGGCCTCCTGTTGATTTAAAGCGGGAATAGTTGTCATACTTCTCGCGAATTCGCAAAAATCGCACATGCCCTTTACTACGCCCAAAGTCGCCCTCCAACCTCCAACAACCACGATACTACACGCGTAGTGAGTCAGACGCCCGAGCGCTGCCCTCCCGCCAGCGACACAACCACAAAAGACCACCAACCACCAACACAATGAACGAAACGAAATGAATCAATCCATCACAAACCCCTGCTCGTAGTCGTCATTTATGCCCGCATACCACATACCATGATCCGCCAGATGCGTAAGTTTATGATTTTCATTTTCATTTGTCGTAGGTTACGTTCTTCTTTGAGCAATGTATGGCATATGCCCTGTAATTCAGTCTCTCGGTTGTTGAAATGAACGAGGTTCAGCCTTCGGCTTTCACTAAACATCTTAAATGATCTTACACATTATTTATTCTGTTACATGAACATACTAGTCCAAAAGATTCCAGGAGGACAAAACGTCCAAGCTCTTGTAGGAACCTCCATCTTATTAGGTTTGTGTGCCGTCCCCGTCTTTCTTAAGGATACCAAGGCTGGTCACGATTTATTTAGTCAGGAGAAACCACAGGCCATTGTTGACAGCGAAACTAAGCTGAGGAGAGAATACATTGACAGTCGCGGTAAAAGCGAAAGCTCTGAGTAAAGATTATTTAGGGTTAGGAAGTAGTAGTATTTTGTGAGATTTACTTAACGGAGACACATAAACAACAACCGCGTCATTAAAAAATAATGAGTCAAGTACAAAGCACGCCACAAGACAACAATGAAGATGATGCCGAACAAATGAGACTGGCCTTTGAAGAATTTATGCTTAAAGGCAAAGGTTCTAGTAATACTGACACAAAAGGAGATTCTATCGCAACAACAACAACAACAACCACATCTAGCAACAAAAAGAAGAAAAAGAAAAAGAGGCCATCAACCGGTCCTTCGCCACAGAAAACGGTTACCAATCAAACCTCCCCACCGATATCAAAAGATAAAACCACTTCAATATCTCCCAACAAACCAGATCAATCGTCAAAGAAGAAATATTATCAGCTTCTTCGCTCTTTCTCTAACAAGATACAACAATCTTGGTTTGAAATTGATGATCATATATTAGCTGTTTTAGAAAGCATAGTTGGAATTCGTGGAAGATTGCCATTGGAATGGAAGTTACATAATTCATATGATGGCGCCAGGGGAGGGTACGTGGAGAGCAGTAAAGAAACGGGCGCCAAATATTGGAAATGTAATGGATTTCGGGGAAAAGATGAGACAGTCCAACATCCTTTGCATCTACACCAAGATGATGTACAACTGGCATTGGATAATGATTTGGAACAACATGAAAAAATGATTACTGCACTTAGGTCGCTTATTTCTGAACTGTCTGAGTGTCATGAATCATTGGGGAGACTTGTGGATACAATATGGACATTTCACTTGGAGAGTCAGGGACAAGATGTCATTAATATGTCTGGTGAGGAAGATGAAACCAGTGAAATTATTGAACTGGATCTGTTAGTGCAAAATGCTACTGATTTGTTTCAGGCATTATCTATGGAGCTGTACCGGAAACAGTGTTTGATTCCTGCATTAATAGAAACAACAAATGATGAGATGTTAGGTGCAAGTCTAGGCCTTGCCAATTCAGACATCACTTCATTAACAGTGGCACGCAGTTGTTACAAGTCGTGGCCTCGTCGATTGGATGAGCAGCTAGTAGCTTGGCTACTGAAACTAGGCCCACCTCAGCATGCCTAAGCACAATTAAATTCAGTTTCGCATTGCAAATAAAACGCTTTGACTAGTTAAAACCTATCTTTTACATTTATATGTGGCACTATCTATATACTTTCTGCAACATTCATATTTGGCAGGTTAATGTCTATCCCATTCTCACCCACACCTGCACCACGGCCTCTACCAAAACTACTTATCCCTTGCACACCAGCAACGACACCAAGTCTCTTGATATCATCAAGTGTTTCATGTGGGATAGTGCTGCTCCATAAAGCTTCTCTCAAACTCAACGGAGCTTCTCGCTTTTCAAACGCAGCGAAAGATGCAGGTGGTCGGTATGAACCCTCATGAACAATTTCACCATTCTCGTCTATACAAGGTGTGACTTCTTCTTCATCATCCAACAATGCAGTTTGCGAAATTGTTTCTTGACTCTGATTGGGTCCGTTGTTGCTGTTTCTACGTACCTTATCGATTTTGGCAAAAAGTCTACCAACAAGACCTCTCTGCCGTTGGTCCTCCATCCCCTCTGGAAGGTAATCTCTGTACGTGAACGTAAACATGTGTGCTACCGAAAAGAAGGTCATTTCTACACACACCAAGTAATCAATGAGTCCATTCGCCACATCTTCCCCACTCCACGTCCCAATATCATCAATGAGACCCATGCTTTTGAGGAAATAAATTCCAACTCCTTGCCACCAGGTGAAAAAGACCACTCCCTTCACACAAACGAACTTTCCAACAGGGCGCCAGTTCACGGGAGATCGCAAATCTGACTTGACGGCATGAAAGAGTTTGACCAGACAATACATTGCATACAAGACAGATATATTCAGAATGATTGTCAAATATGGATAGGCATAATCCCAACTGAATGTCCCTTCTCCATACAAACCACTTGGAAGCAACACAAACGTGGTAAGCAGTGTCAGGAAGGTTTTAATCACCACATATTGCAGCACCCCATGTTTGACTTTCAACAGAAAATCTCTCCCCATTCGCCACCTCTTCATTTGAAACCATGTACTCAAAAACTTTCCATGTTCGCCCAGATGATCATCCTTACCAGCCAGTATCGTTGCCATTCGATCTTCTCCTCCCAACAATTCAATTAAATAGTAAACAAAACTCTGAATAACATATGCCTCATACAAATCCCTAATTGTGTCAATGTAAACTCGCGCGGGTCCATGAAATCGAAGCGACAGCCAACTCTGCACACTATAAAGAGGTACCATGAAGAGAATCCGGACCACAAACTTTTGTACATCTGGTGCATACCAATTGTACAAATGACTCAATATCTCTCTTATGCTGAGCACCAATGTGATGACGCAGAATCCAGCAGCAGAGTAAAATGCGGCAAAATCAGTTCGTCCCTGCTTGGCATCTGTGACTGCTGAATTTAGCAGCAGTGGAAATACCACCAGTAGAAAAATGGCCGAAGATGATACTGCTAGGATGTGACCGAGTTTTTTCATCAAAAGAGATGTAGTTGGTAGTGAACGTGTCAGACTGAATGTTTTGGTGTTTTTTGTCCCCAGCAATCTATTCTGAGAGTCGGGTGGTGGAGAGGAGCTCCAGAAAAGAAGTGAGTGATTATTGCTATCTGGTATATCGTCGGATAGGGAACCTTCTTGAGCAAGCAATCGGCTATTTTGCTCGTTGTAGCTGAGAGGATGCGCGTCGTCATCTTCAGCTGTTAGAGGCTGATGTAGGTCGTCTTCTTGGTGCAGTGAAGAGGTATTGTTCCAAACGGATGCCGGAGGTATTTTAGGCGCAGGTTGTCCATTTTGTGCTGCAGCTTCTACTTCTGATGATGCGCCCTCACCGACCCCGTTAGAATTGGATGTGTTGTTCATTGTTACTGTGGAAAGTAATGGTTGCATGAGGTTGAAACCTGTTGAAAAACTTCTAACTGCAACTGCAAGACTGCAAGGGAGGTTGAAACCTGTTGAAAAACTTCTAACTTTCTCCTTTGTGTGAAGAAGTGGAAGATTCCACGTGAATTTAGTTGCGAGAATATCGAACTACAATCTATTCCCGCTAATATTATCAGTGTATTTCTTTTGTTGGATTAGTTCGGAAGTTGCGAGATGTCATGTAAATAACATATTTGATCTACATTCCACGACCTCTCACCTCTCACACCCAAGAGAGATGATAGGAGTGAAGAGTTGTCAAGGGCGGGCCAGAAGATTGAGGTCAACAGTCAAGAGACAACCAAACCAGTCAATAGAAGACATAGCATGGTTTTGAGCTCATGCACGAGAAAGTTGTCAAACCAGAATTTCTCTCTGCTTAATCTGTCTAACTTTATATCCAGTTCATCAGCGACAGATGGCACATGTTGATTTTCAGTATCTTTAACCTGTTTGAATTGTCTCAAAATCTTCATGTAATCTGATGACAGTGACTGCATCTACCCAACCCTTGCCACTGATTCTACTGTTACATTTATTTCTGTTGAGGTAGACAGAGCTGTCCACATCAAGATGCAGAGTGTTTCTTTATCTCAGGAAGATATCAGGTATGTCATATTTTACTTCTAAGACCTTCCATAATCAAAGCAAACAAGAGTTAATTAAAATTAAAGATTACATGTTTTTCAACCAGATTTTTTTATGTTGAATGGTTAACTTATATCACTTAATTCAAACAGGTTCAGTGAAACAGAATCAATGTAGCACTCGTTTATAAACAAATCGAAATATTTCTTAATTCGTAGTTAATCACTTGTAGTGTGCTAGACTGTATTCACTTCTTGGTTTAACATCAATTGAATTTTTGAGCTATGAATTATCTAAATAAAATGAAAATGTGAACCCAAAAAGTACAGTCATGTACATCATGTCCTTTTGTTAAGAGATCCTTGTCCCAGTCTTGTATGTTTATAAATCTTCTCAGAATTTCTTTCATGGTTCATGACTTGATTTACTGTTCTCTCATCATAAGCTAATTCTGTCACGCAAACGTGTACGGACACTTTCAGAGTACTTTTGACTTCTTTAGAGTTCTTCTTGAAGTAGGTTCTCGACATTCTAAATACACATAAGGCCTCTATTGGTCTACTTATGACCTGTTTAGTAGGTACAATTTTGCGAGAGCTAGAACCGTAAAATATGAGACAACTCTCACTTTTGACCCTCCAGAATTGATTGATGAAGATAGAAGTTGGCCGCCCACAGAATACATCAGTGCAGCTGATACTGGGTGCGGGATTACAGCAAATAGTAAGAAGGATACCATGGATTTCCATCCACCCAATAGGTATACAGCTTTCAATTTCCTTGCTCAGGATATGAAACTCCTCGCACCGATGATAGAAAATGGAGAATCATCTGAATATACTATTTCTGCGGCATCTAAAGTGCATGAGAACATTGGAGATGATCAACTTGACATCCGAATCTAGCAACTAATAGAGGATACACAGATCCGATTGACTGGGGATGAAATAGGGAATGTGAAACAATCAATACCACATCTCCTGAAAAAAATATCAATACTTTGAAATGGATTCTTCTGGTGGCTATGTTTCAGGTGGAATCAATAATAAAGTTGATTATGCAATTCTATGCACAGAAATCAACCCAGAGGAACTTGACGGAGCCCCTAAAAACCTCAAGTACAAACCCATTGAATGGTATTTTTCCAAACAGGGTAGATGTACTATGACCAAGTGGATCATCACTACTGAAGCAATGAAATCACCAGTCAGACAGACAATACAAGTGAAGTTCTTACAAACACAACACAACACATTCCAATGATATACACAGACCTCACTCATGATCAGAGAATGGAGAATTGTGATTTTAATTGGAAGCGAAATACAAATGTGATCATATTCATTCATACTCGACTTTTCCAAATACAATACTTCAGTCAAGCAGTAGCATGTATTGCTCTGCTTAGATGTTGTTTCTTTCCCTGGTGTGATGTGATAAAATGGACTCCTTGCTAGAGTGGAGAGATCTGTCCTCGAAGAACTCTTCATTTCGAGACACAATTGTCTGGGAACCTTTAACGAGTCTTTGCTGTTAAGACATTGGTCTTGCAAAGTATCCCAATCTGTATTGGGACAACCATAGGCAGGGAGGTTCAGTTCTTACTTGATACCTTTTGCTGCACATTTTGCTTGGGGTTTGTTTTTTTTCGGCGTTAGGTTTTTATTGTCCCACTAGAAATAGTAGCCGTTAAGCGTTAAGATTTTAATTAAATATATCCCCCTACTTTTGAATCCTGCCGACTCGGCAGGATTCGTTTCCCCACTGAT
>JALLAY010000258.1:0-17974 GCA_036939635.1 Cyclotella baltica | reverse complement strand
GGTCCTAAAACACTATAGTCCCCAAAATCTACCGCCAGCTAGACCAGGGGTCCTCCAAACACCGAAACCCAACGATCAAGATGATGATCTACGGATCTACGCCCGCCGATGCTTTCGCCGCAGCAGGCCACGGCCACGTGGGGAATGGAGAATGAAGCGAACCGAGCAATAGGCGTTCAATAGAGAGGTGCTTTGTCTAAAGACACTTATTCAGATGGAGTCATAGCTGGAGAGTAAACGGAATTGGGATGCGATAAGAGCGACGAACTGGCAACAGCTGGCAACCTATGAACTGACATAATTTCATCATGACAAGAAGAAACCTACGGCATGCAGCCTTCCTCTCAGCCTTCCTCTTGTCAATCCTCCTAATTTTAGCATGGATCGTTTCTTTCTCATTCCTGATTCGACTTGAGAATGAGTTTTCACATCTTGACACTTCATTAAATTCTACACCTAATTCACATAAGAAATCCCAACCAAACACATCTAAAGATGTACACATTGTCTTCTCCACCGACTGCTCCGGCTACCAACATTGGCAATCCTTAGCAGCGTACTATTCCATCAAACGCTCAGGTCATTTAGGAAGTGTGACACGCATAGCCTCCGGATGCAGCACTGATGAACAAGAAAAGATTCGTTTGGAAATGGACAAGATCAACCACTCTCAGTTCAGAGTACATTTCACTCCTTCGTTTGCATTAAGTAAGGGGTATAAATATAGCAATAAACCTGGGGGGTTGAATCATTGGATATTGAATACAATTATTGAAGAGGGGGTGATTGCATTGATTGATCCGGATATGATGTTGTTACGACCTATTTTGCCAGAGTTGGGAGATGGATTGACTGTTGTGGATGTGTCACGAAACAGAACGAGAGCTGATTTGGTTGAGTACAAAGATATGTATGGAAAAGTACACTTCTTGCGAAAGAAGAATCTGCCTGAACTTCCTTTGAGAGTGGAGGAGGGGATGGGTGCCGGACAACATTTTGGTATAGGTACACTGGTAAGTATTAATACGTCTCCTCCTATATCAGGCTACTGTGCAATCTAATAAGTAGTAACCTATTACTGTCTCTAAAGTGGGTCTCTGCAGGAACAAGCCATGCAAAGAAAGACTTCCAAAACTTCAACCTAACAGCAATCTGCGGCAAAAAATCACCATGCCTCAATACCCCTAACAAAAACAACCCATACACCACACGTGAACAAGCTGAAAACTACTACTCCGTAGGTCCAGTCTACATATCCTCCACTTCCGATTGGAAAACTCTATTACCACGATGGCATGAATTCACTCCGTTAGTTCATGATCAATACCCTAAACTTTTGGCAGAAATGTATGCATTTACCATGGCAGCGGCGGATAGACAACTGAAATTCGACCTAGCTTCGAGTTGGATGGTGAGCGATACCAAGACCATGTCTCCTACGGAAAGTTGGATTTGGATTGATGAGTATGGGATGGGATCGAGGGATCATGCCAGGAGTGTTTGTGAGGGTGCTACGGTCAATTCATTGCCTACTGAAACTTTGGGACGATTGCATAGCTATGGGTATGGAAGGTATGGTGAAAACGTTGCTGCCAACAACAAACCTCTGCCGGTTACATTGCATTATTGTCAACGCTACCTATTTGCAAATCATACCTTTGCCAAAAGGAAATTGAGCCATGACTTCTTTAGGTGTGATGGCGAGCCATTGGTGTTAGATGTGGATGCTATTTTAAATGCTCTTGATGCGACTGTGGACAAGGTGCAGAAAAGGATAGCTTTTATGGTGTGTCATTTGATTCCATTGATGAATATGGCATTGGAAGACTACAAGGCAGATGTTTGTTGATTGTACATTTTGTTGGCTTGTTGGAGCGATAAGAGAGACGACAACTTCTTGGGATGTTGTCTGGTGTTGCGTTGCTCCCGTATTTTTTCCATTCTGTTCGTGTTGCAATCACCGATGCGGATCGATTTCTTAGGCCATTCAAGACTCATCGGGATCAAGATCAAGCACGTGAAATGGAGTTCTCATACTTTTTTGCAAATGATCCCATTTGATTACCTTGCTATGATGGAATGGTCATGGTCTTGGCTGTCAACAGATGGGCAGCAATTCGTGTGTCATAAAACAAATACACCAGCAAGAAACCACACCATGAAACTGAGACTAATAATATCAACCCTCCTTGCCCTCGAAATAGCTGATGGAAGGAATCTACGAAGAGGAACGAAACGGGCGAGAAGAAAAAGGCTCTTCGCTGGGGCCATGAGAAGATGCTATCCTCACTTTGAAGAATATGAAGATTGCCTTATTTCCAGGGATAGCTACTGCGAGGATGTCCGAGACGAATACTTTGCATGCATGTATGAAGACGTAGATGAAGATGGCTTTCTAGATTGCGAGTTATCCCTTAGCGATCAGACAGAAGAGGATACCGAAGAGATAAGCTCACCTAACACCTACAAGGAGGCAACCGAAGAGAGAAGCACATTTAACACCTACAGCAATCTCACATCATCTAGTTTTGGGACTGAAATGTTTGAGCTATTGTGTAACGAAAATCCTGATGCTAATGTACTATTTTCACCGCTATCTGGTAAGTCTTTCTCATACTGCATTTATGATACAAACACAATTTGAATTGCTTCCTAATTTACTTACCTGTTGTATTTTTTTCAAGTGTATCGTGCCCTTGAGCTAGTGGAGGATGGTGCAACAGTGAGCAGTGACAACAGAGCAGAACTGGATGCACTGTTGGGCCCCCAGGAACTGCGAGAGCAGGTCAAGGCGCTACAAGGGTTTGATACAATGGGTGGTGACGTGCAGCTTAATATGGCTACGTCGATATGGGCAAATGATCTCAAGGAAGATTATATGAAGCATATGATAACGGAGCATTCTGCTGAAGCATTTGACTTGCCAGAAACTTATGCGCCTGTAGATGACTGGATTGAGAACAAGACTAATGGTATGATTGAAGAGCTCATGGGTGATGCTGAGCTAGACCCGTTAACAAGAGCATTGCTTGTAGATGCAGTGTACTTCAAAGGCACGTGGACATATAGCTTCGATTCAAATGAAAATGTTGAAGGAACCTTCTATTACCGCGACGATAGTGACACAGAAGTAACGTTCATGAAGGCCTCTCGGCCGATGGAGGTAGCCAAGACTCCTTTGTTAGGAAATGCTTCATTAGTAGCTTTGGACTATGGGTCTGATGCAGAGTTCTCAGCCTTGTTCATACTACCAGAATCATCTGACGTTGAATCAATGGACGAAGTTATTGTTGGCTTAAACTCACAGCCTCTATCTGAATTAATAGAAGAACTTACAGAAGAATCTGTCGAACTAAAGCTTCCAAGATTTCACTTGGGTTTCGGGCAAACACAGCTAAAACCAATACTCGAAAGTATGGGAATGAATGTAGCATTTGATCCGAACGTTCTGGGGAAGTTTAACAGAATGAGTTACGATCGGGAGCTCTATGTCAAAGATGTACATCATGGTGCTTGTATGGACGTGAATGAAGAAGGGACTGAAGCTGCTGCAGCCACTGTTGTTGTAGTTGCCACACGAAGCAGACCTCGAGAAGTGCCAATACAAATAACATTTGATCGTCCATTTGTTGTTGTTATAATGCAGCGTTCATCCGGGATACCTCTTTTCATAGGGAGAGTGGAGGATCCAGATTTTACTTAAGAGGAAAGGCCACCAATACATATTTACATTGTATCTTTGTCATGTATATATGTCATTTGATCGCGATATAACTTGAGAAGTAAAAATACCTGACACCCAATACCCAATACAGCACTAGTTTTCTATCCAAATGATACCGGAGGCATTAGTTTAATCAATCAATATCATTTTGAGACAATATATTCATATGCCCATTGGGGTAAACTAAACACAACTTTCAAGAGTAGGAAAGAAGAGTGGGTTGGAAACGCTACGCAGAACTTCTTTCGTTAAAGGAATGTTGCTGTGTGCGAACGGCGAAGGAAATGGAAGTCTATTTATTAGATGTAAAAGTTTGAGCTACGATCACAATACAATACAATGCAATGCAATGCAATGGAATGGAATGGAATGCAATGCAATGCAATGCAATGCAATACTGTGAACTCCATAGCCTACGCTTCTTTTTTATTGTTATTAACTTTTTTGTTCCCGAAACTAAATGATGAACAGGCTTCATCATGGCCTATACTCCTCACATCAAGTTCCATCATCCATGGACTTGTCCCGCCACATTCTACAATACAACATTATACTCGCAGGCGGGATCACTTCGTTAATTACTTCAAAAGAGGAGGACTACATGATGACGCGTTGGTGTTAGGTAATGTTGGATTGGTGATNTTGCTCAACCTTTACATAATGTGCCGGCGGAGACTGTTGAGGATGAAGAAAACTACAATACACTTAATTTGGAGGGGGCGTGTGATAGTATTATTATGGGAGGACTTGGTGTGGATGAAAGTCTCCTTTCCCATGACAGGTACCTTCTGGCAAGAGGTACTGATGGGACTTTCATCCGATGGGGAATTTACAGTGTTGAAACACCCCACAACCCCTGAGATGGCTCGTGTGGATGATGTTGGTCACGAGCTTGGTGGACATGGGCGTGGTGGTACTGACGCTTGGGTCCGACCACCACCGGCACCAAATTGGCTTGCTCGGTACAATACACTTGGTGTCTATGATCGCCCACCGCCTGCACCGGATTGGAACATTGGTCTCCGGCCTCCACCAGCACCAAATTGGGTTAAGGTGCTTCTTCTTGCGATTGGAGGTACTCAGGGGTTTGCTCCTCCACTCCCGCCCACCCCTCTTATCATCTTGTGTGTGATGCCACACAATGAATACTACACAGAGGGGTCACTCAACAATTTCATTAGGGGCGGGCTTATTTTATGGAATTATGGGGGGGCGGCGTCAACAATATACTTCACCGCCACCAACAACAATCTTTCATCCACCCCATCTACCCATTCCATCTGCCACAGTCTAGTCAACTATGGACTGGCACCCTGCGGTGGAATTAGTCACCCGGCCTCATCATGGCCTCTACTCCTCTCAATTAGTCCCTTCGTCAATGGACTTGTCCCGCCGCCACAACATCACAAACAACAATATTACAGGCGGGACCAATTACCTTCTATTCAACTTCGAGGAGGACTACATGATGGACAGGCTCCTTCATGGCCTATACTCCTCCATTTCAGTCCAGTCTTCAATGGACTTGTCCTGCTGCACTCATCCAACCAACATCTATCCAGCAGGCAGGACAGTTTGCTTTATGGTATACACAGAGGAGGACTACATGATGACAGATCGGTGTTATGTGACTTTCGTTTAGTGGGGATAGTGCTTTGGTTTTTATGTCGGTGTTGGATACAGTTGTTGATGCCAAGAAAATGTGGTGGGGCTTGTATTACATTTTCTTGTGATGTTCGGGTACAAAATCAGTTTTGGGTTCTGCTGATTTTATTTTGGAGCATTTGGATATTTATGTTTTCTTTAGCCTTTGGGTTTTGGAGTTTGGAGTTCTGTCTTCGTATGACTGTGTATACTCCTCCGTCTGCATCTCTGTTTGCTCTCCACTTCAATTCTGTCCCGACATTGAAGTGTGGGGGGGTGATAGATATCACACGTAGGAGTCTAGTTGGAGTAGTCGTGGAAGTCGGAGTAGGTAGACCATAACTCCTCCTTAGCCCACATTCTCTCTTCTCTTATCTCTCCTATCTTAGCATCGGGAGACCATGGGAGCCTACGAGAGACCCTTGACTTCCCTCAGGTTCATGAGCACCATATAACGCGGCCTTAGCGCCTGCAGCACCGCCCGAGAGGCACAGACAGTACGATTTCCGCGACGCCTGCGACGTATCACCGGCAGCGACGCGAAGGCGGTGACAAACCATCATCGCGTTCGGCACCACCAGCCGAACAAAAGAGCCGCGATTGCAACAACAACAACGACTGCATCGCGAAGACGGCAGCGCACCGCATCAACATTGCCGGACCTCACGATTGACACACCGTCGTCTTGAGGGCCTTCACGATTGGCACACTGTCACCCTCACGATTGGCAAACTGCCACCCTCGCGATTGGCACACCGTCCTCGTTGTCGGCCTCCGTGTAAATCAACACTACAACAAATAAAAACAATAAAACAACATTAATCGAAGGGCACCACCTGCCCCAGCCGACAACGACGTTAACCAACGCAAGGCATCACCTGCCGTAAAATAATTAATAAAACAAAAATGGAGTGGTCCCACGAACCACTCCCTCCCACCACTTATTCCGCCTTAACCTCCCCACCCGACTGCTCTGATCCCCAGGATGTCGATGATGACGAATTATCCGTCACGACATTTTCAGCCACCTGGGTCGATCTGGGGCACCATTCATCATTAAAAAATCCCCCGGGGGAGGGGGTCTCTGTGTCAACTATTTTGCGCAGAGGAAACGTATTGGGTTCTACGGCTCTGCCCAATACGCTGGAGCCCCCACACAACAAAGGCTCCAGTTTCAACGAAGAGACCCCCGGAGAAGACAGTCTGCCCATCCCGCCTTACCCCTCTCCTACTAAAAATGCTGTCTCTGTTATGACAAGCATGGACCTCCGACGTGAAATCACTGATTTCACGCCCATCTTACAGGTTGTCTCCTTCAGATGGGATCACCGGGGTCCCCGTATCCGCCTCACGGATGGTACCCGATCAATTGACGGGTACTACAAGCCACACCGTGCAAAACCCATCACTTCATCTTCCTTCCTTCACATTTTTAACTTCCACTTAAATGTGAGTCCCATCTCCAATGAGTTGTACCTTTTCATTGGAGAGGGATATGTCAAGGATTCTTTCGACTTGGTCGAGGAGATGAATGCTGTGGTCCGGGAGGTTGTCGATCCCGTTTCTCCTCTCTCTCATACACCATTTGAGGAGGACCTCCGCCAGCTGGATGTTGAATTTGAGGAGTTTACATCCCTCGTCAACGACACAATGGTGGACATTGAGCTCCGGTTCAATTCACTGGAGGGTCCCATGATGGTTGATGAGATGGATGAGACGGTTGAAAATTACAATAAACAGGGAGGGGATTCAAACAACAATTTTTTGGAGGGCGAGACTGTTTATGAAAGTCCCATCACCCGTGACAGTACCTTCTGGCTACAGGTACTGATGGGACTTTCATTGGGTGAGGTAGTGGAGCAGGTGGTATACCTCACAACCCCCGCAGCTCGTGTGTTTCCATCTTGCCACGAGTTTGGTGGACATTGGCTTGGCGGCTCCGTTGAAGGGGTTCGTCCGCTGCCTGCACCCAACTGGCACCCTCAGTATGTTGCCATTGGGTTTGAGATTCGTCCACCGCCGGCTCCAAATTGGACTGATGGTCTAAGGCCGCCTCCGGCGCCGAATTGGGTCCGGGAGCTGTTTGATTCAGTTGGAAGCCGGCTTCAGTTGGATTTGCAGGGGTTTGCCCCTCCCACCCCGCCCACCCCTCTCTTCATCTCACGGGAGATAACACAATTTGATTCTACTGCTTCAGAGGGGTCAATAAAACAATTAAATACGGGCGGGTTTAGTTTATTGGATTCTGGGGGGGGCGGCGTCACCAATATTTTCAACACCACCCAGTTAAACCTTCCATCATTACCACCAGTTGGACAGTACATTCTACGTCATCATTGTGCTTGTCTAACAAAAACATCTACGTTTTCACTCCACCTACGTACTTTCCAACTTGGCCTTGCACCGCCTACTCGGTACCAATTGGACCTACGTTACTGCGGAGGTAGAATTCACCCGGCACCATCATGGCCTATACTCCTCACTAACAGTCCGATCTTCAATGGACTTGTCCCGCCATCACAACCTCACAAACAACAATTATACTGGCGGGACCACTTCCCTTTTATACAACAAAGAGGAGGACTACATGATGCAATACCGGTTTTATGTGACTTAAATTTGCTGGTGGTAGTATTTTGGATGTTATGTTGGTGTTGGATGCAATGGTTGATGCCAAGAAAATGTGGTGGGGCTTTTAGTACATTTTCTTGTGATGATTGGGATTTCCAGTTCGATATTTGGGGTTCGATTTGGATATTTATGTTTTCTCTAGCCTTTTGGGTTTTGGAGTTTGGAGTTCTGTCTTTGCATGACTGTGTATACTCCTCCGTCTGCATCTCTGTTTTCTCTCCACTTCAATTCTGTCCCGACATTGAAGTGTGGGGGGGTGATAGATATCACACGTAGGAGTCTAGTTGGAGTAGTCGTGGAAGTCGGAGTAGGTAGACCATAACTCCTCCTTAGCCCACATTCTCTCTTCTCTTATCTCTCCTATCTTAGCATCGGGAGACCATGGGAGCCTACGAGAGACCCTTGACTTCCCTCAGGTTCATGAGCACCATATAACGCGGCCTTAGCGCCTGCAGCACCGCCCGAGAGGCACAGACAGTACGATTTCCGCGACGCCTGCGACGTATCACCGGCAGCGACGCGAAGGCGGTGACAAACCATCATCGCGTTCGGCACCACCAGCCGAACAAAAGAGCCGCGATTGCAACAACAACAACGACTGCATCGCGAAGACGGCAGCGCACCGCATCAACATTGCCGGACCTCACGATTGACACACCGTCGTCTTGAGGGCCTTCACGATTGGCACACTGTCACCCTCACGATTGGCAAACTGCCACCCTCGCGATTGGCACACCGTCCTCGTTGTCGGCCTCCGTGTAAATCAACACTACAACAAATAAAAACAATAAAACAACATTAATCGAAGGGCACCACCTGCCCCAGCCGACAACGACGTTAACCAACGCAAGGCATCACCTGCCGTAAAATAATTAATAAAACAAAAATGGAGTGGTCCCACGAACCACTCCCTCCCACCACTTATTCCGCCTTAACCTCCCCACCCGACTGCTCTGATCCCCAGGATGTCGATGATGACGAATTATCCGTCACGACATTTTCAGCCACCTGGGTCGATCTGGGGCACCATTCATCATTAAAAAATCCCCCGGGGGAGGGGGTCTCTGTGTCAACTATTTTGCGCAGAGGAAACGTATTGGGTTCTACGGCTCTGCCCAATACGCTGGAGCCCCCACACAACAAATGCTCCAGTTCCAACGAAGAGACCCCCGGGGAAGACAGTCTGCCCATCCCGTCTTACCCCTCTCCTACTAAAAATGCTGTGTCCATCATGACCAGCATGGACCTCCGCTGTGAAATCACCGATTTCACACCCATCTTGAAGGTTGTCTCCTTCCGATGGGATCACCGGGGTCCCTGGCTTCGCCTCACGGATGGTACCTGTTCAATTGACGGGTACTACAGGCCACACCGTGCCAAACCCATCACATCCTCTTCCTTCCTCCACATTTTTCACTTTCATTTAAATGTGAGTCCCATATCCAATGAGTTGTGCATTTTCATTGGAGAGGGATATGTGAAGGAGGATTGGGAATTGGCCAAGGAGTTGACTGATGTGGCCCGGGAGGTTGAAGATCCCGCTTCTCCTCCATCTCCTACGCCACTTGAGGAGGACCTCCGCCAGATGGAGGGTATCATTGATGACTTTGCAACCCTCTATGAAAAAATACTGGCGGACATTGAGCTCCAGTTTGATCTGCTGGAGGGTCCCGCTGTGGATGATTCCGTGGAGGAGATGGTTGAACAAAATAATTCAGAGGGAGGGGCATTCAACAATGTTACTTGGGAGGGCCAGACTGTTTATGAAAGTCCCATCTCCCGTGACAGTACCTTCTGGCTGAAGGTACTGATGGGACTTTCATTGGGTGAGGTCGGTGAGAAGGATGAATACCTCACAACCCCTGTGGCTCGTGTGTTTGTATGCCACGAGTTTGGTGGACATTGGTTTGACGGACCTGTGCAAGGTGTTCGTCTGCAGCCGGCACCCAACTGGTATGCTGAGTATGATACCATTGGGTTTGAACGTCGTCCGCCACCGGCACCAAATTGGTCGGATGTTTTTAGGCCTCCTCCAGCACCGAATTGGGTCTTTGTGCTGCATGAGTTAGTTGGTTGCCGGTTTAAGTTGGATCCACAGGGGTATGCNTTTACCTGGCAACACGTAGTCTGTATGAACTATTTAACCCGACTTGATTGCAACCACCCACTAACCAATGTTCAGAGTTTCAAAAAAGTTATGCTAACTTCTCGAGCTGACTTCAATTTTCAGAAAAATTGCCTAACTCTAACTCGACTAACTTCAATTTTTTTAAAAAAATGCTAACTCTAACTCAACTAACTTCAATTTTTAAAAAATATTGCTAACTCAAACTTATCTAACTTCAATTTTGAAATGTTACTTGCTAACTCAAACTTTAGAGTTGAGCATTGGAAAATTTGTTAACTCAAACTCATCTAACTTCAATTTTAACATGTAACTTGCTAACTCAAACTTTAGAGACAAACATGGTTGAGATGAATATTCAACTCAAATATCAACTACAGATGTCACCTAGTCTTCAATTTCAACCACTCCCTCAGCTTTACCAACATACTCCTCAAGATTCACTGTCTCTGGTGACTGCATCCCCATCTCTTCTGCCTCAAGAATGCGCTCAAGGTTAAAACATTTCAATGATTCAACAGTGTTCTCTTTCTTCCAAGCACCCTTCTTGCACCGACGGAGGTACTCTTCAGCAACCCACACAGGATCAATGTAAACAAAATTCAACATATGAGAAAGCATGGCTAGTCTCTCATAGTTTCTTACCCCCAACTGTGTTCGGCGTGGCTGTGATACATACCCTGAAAGATTAAAAAATCTCTCACATCCAACTTCAACTACCCTGCGAGATGCTTCACGTTGTAAGACCACAAAAGCATCCGGAAACAGAGTCTGATGATCTTGAAACAACGAAAGAAGCCTCAGTTGACCCTTTGAATCCAGATAGTTTACAAGGTTTTTACCAGAGGGCAGGTCCATTCCACGTGCTATCACCTTCCCAACTCCAACTTCGATAGTACGCCCTTTAGAATCAACACGAGAAAGGGAACGAGTGAATTTCATCTTCGGTAGATATCTCTGCAATTTAAAAGACTCAAGACGTTTCAGCTGCTTCTCAGCTAATTTACGGTTTTCATTTTCTTCGTCAACTTCGAAACCATCCAAGCTATTATCTTCATCACTATCTCCCATGGCAGATACAATGGGATTTTTTGCATCTAACTCATCTTGTATTGCCCTCAACAAGCCTTCCCTGGCATAGTAGTACTGCCGATCATTCATGAGTCCTGAGCCCACAATAACAGGTTTGCATCCAAACATAGGGTTGAGAAGAGCAGTAAAAGTGTAGGCAGGTGGCAAGCGATTTTCTTCTATGCCTAGACGACGACTTAAATCCAGAGCATACTGTTCGCAGTAAGTTTCAACCAGTGGATCCATTGGTACCACCTGATCAAACTGCTGGCTGAGTTCACTGATATTTTCAGAATCTTTAGTAGCTTCTTTGACTACCAGGACACTGTTTGGTTTGCGCTCACGCAGGTCTGATATATGACTGGTCGAGATGTCTGTAATATCAAATGTGAAGTAAGAAGCAAGTTTAGAATTGATGCAATTACTCAGGAGACTTACCAGAATGCATTGTGATGTATTCACGGCTCACGTGTTTGATAGCCATTTGAATATGCATCAGAACATAAGAAGGATCACTGCCTCTTTCTTGAGTGAACTTGGAGAAGTACTTTGCACCCATGGCTGCCGCTTCATACTGTCGGAGAAGCATTTTTTCAGATTCAGCATAAACAAAGTCACTGACATCATGAGTCTCTTTCTGCGTGGCATTGAGCAGGTTGTAGTCGTCTCCATCCTCTGCTAGCAGTTTCTCGTTGGCAGTACATAAATCTCCCATGATCTCATTGGCACGACGTGCCTCGTCCTGGCGGGAACTCCACCTTGTGACATTGCCAGGCTTGGGATTAAGCATGGGCTTGCGGTTCATCTTGTCTTGGATTTCCCGGTAAACCTGCATACGGTTAGGGGCACGGCTGATTCGCACTTGAATTTCATGACTTTTCTTTAGAAAGGCACCTAGATTAGGATTGACAGGATTAGCATGATCATGCACACCACTAGCAAATCCACCAGATCGCTCATTTTGATGAGCAATGCAAACTGTCACATCAACATCATTTGAGCGGTTGGGACGGCTGCGAACCTCATACTCGGCAACGGATCCAATAGCATTTCCTGCCCCGTCAGCAGTGACCTGATTAACTTCTGGATCCTTGATTTTAGCACATTTCATGGATCCTTGAATCCAGGGAACAATGTTGTCAATAGTCTTAGGTTTATCAAACTTCTCAAAATTAAGAGGAAACTCTAGAATATCAAGACTAGGAACTCCCTGTGGCATGTGAAAATGAAGAGAGTGTTGTGTTAGTTCGGTTACTGGTAAAATGTCATAGCATACAGACTCACTGTCAAAAACTCATCCCGTGCTGCTACCTTTGCCGCTGTTTCTGCACTCATGAAAAGTAACCGTCCATCTTCCATTTCATACTTTTGCGCCACAAACTCAATGATAATTACTCCAAAAGATTCCTTGCGATTGGAATCAGTTACGAAATCTGTAGAGACAGAAACATCTCCGTGTTGAACTATCTTCCTACGATCAGAGCGCATGCAGGTCAACTCCTTAAACATTCCATCAATCAATACTTCAATGATCCGATTGATTTCAAGATTATGAGGTGGACGGTGTTTTGGATCAAGGGCATTGACATACTTCTTAAAGTAAACATTGCCGAATACAGAGAGAGGAAATCGACTTGATACTGCTGCCATCACACCCAAAACTCTATTCACCATGTCCTGTTCCCTTGTGTGTTTCGACTCGTTGCCATCAAGGTCCTTGCGTGCCACCTTAAGAATGTATTCTAGGCGTACTGACCCTGGTTTGACTGACTTGATAATTCGTCGTGCTACTTTCCACAATTTGCTACGATCAAATGATGTCTTGTCCGGCAGTACATGCCATACGAACTCATGGCCAGAATGCTTGTGCCCTTTGGATAGTGGATAGGTTAAGGCGAAAAAAGAGTTGATTGAGAATCATGGTAAAGAAACAGATAAATGGTATTAAAACACAATAAACTCAGCATTAGTACTTACTCCAATTCTGCTTCTCCGTTATTTTACCAACATGATTTTTACCACCTGATATTACGTGCTGCACTTTATCTCCAGCAGGCTCAAACTCCATGACCAAGGCATCATAAACATCCACCCCCTCATCAAGAATCTTGCGCTGAATATCCGAAACATCATCTCCTGCAGCCTTCTTCTGCTCGTCTTCCTTCTTCTTTTCTAATTCAAGTCTGTTGTTGACTTTTTTGTTGACTGCACCAAGGAAACGGTTATATAGGTCTGAATCCTCCTTGATTAAGGCAATGCGATAATTATCTAGCTCAAAGTCATTGTCTTCTGTTGGCGGGAAACTCTTGAACTCAGTACCACCATCTTCAATATACTTTCCTTCATATTCGATTAGAGCAGTTTTGCCATCAGCATTAATATCCTGGACAATATAAAGGAAGTTGAAATTCGCCTCTCCTTTAGGAACCCGTGATTTGGAACCGTATAGAGCCTCAGCCTTCAATAGGATACGTTTACCCTTGTGTTGGGCCTTCAGGGACTTTAAAATCTGCTCTTCATTATTTAGCAGACAATCAACAATGCTTTTAGACTTCTTTGAAGAAGTCTTAGATTTGGAAGAGGATGAGG
The DNA here is from genome assembly GCA_036939635.1 of Cyclotella baltica. Classification (NCBI taxonomy): domain Eukaryota; phylum Bacillariophyta; class Thalassiosirophyceae; order Thalassiosirales; family Thalassiosiraceae; genus Cyclotella; species Cyclotella baltica. The sequence continues at coordinate 4,190 of JALLAY010000258.1, read as the reverse complement.
AGCGCTTGGGAGCCATGACAGATAGAATGTGACCAATGATTGAAACAACCTATAAAGAATGTGAAAATACAATCATCGATGAGATGGAGATGAAACAGTTCAATGGTGTAGGTGAATCCAAAATTGAAGATCAACCTCAATTGCAAGTTAAATCCAACCAACACTTTCGGACGTATCATTGTATCATAACATCGGATACGAACTTGAAGGTCAAAACTACTTGCGGTTCGTATCCAAGAATAACAGAAGGCAAACGAACGAAAGGAACAAACAACACATAAACCAATCATGTTGCCTTCATGAGACGCAACATTGCCACAAATACGTTGAAACGAAAAGGCAACTGAGTACCACCAATAATCGAAACAGGTGACACAGCGTTGGGGACCAGTTACGTGTAAACTCCTCGGGTTGTGCTGCTCCTCGTCTCCTCGTCCTCGTCTCGTCCTCATCTCGTCTCGTCACGTCACATCCATCTCTTACGCCATCGAAACAGGTAACACACGTGATTGCTCGTCATCTTCTTGTTGTCTCTTGTCTCATCGTCTCGTCGTCGTCACGACGAATCAGTCCTCACGACTTGTCATTTCTTGTTTCTCCTCGTCTTCACAGGATCGTGTTCCTATCCTCATCATCTAGTGTTGCTGACGGTGCAGAGCATGACGAGCAGGACTTTGTTCCTTTGCTGACTTCTAAAAGAATAAAACATGCAGCACGATGTGTCTCACAACGCCCATGTCGTACCTACAAAACAGAGATGATGCGGGGGGCGTCATGTTGAGCAATCGGGACCAAGGTAAAACAGTATACATCATCATGTTACTATTTGTCACACTCACCTAACTAACTCTCACTACTGAAACATGCAGCGTTGTTGGGGCTCCGATAACTGTCTGATGCTATCTGTGATGGGAAAGATCGTGAGATTCTTATCTGAGGCTAGAACAGAAAAAACAAGAGCAACGCAACAAAAAACAAGAACTCACAGCAACCACAGCTTCAAACCAATGTTATTGCTGGGTTTTGGATTGAATGAAGGAGGAATGAACAAGGAATGAAAAGAGGGCACGTCAAATGACGCTGAGCTTGTTGATTCTGTTTTGCATGACATGCTGTTGAAGGAGACAAGATGGGCGCCATCCTTGATGGCTTTTGCAAAATTTGGTAATCATTCAGCTATGAATATGAAGATAGTGTTGAAAATTATATGCTCATCTTCAATCATGAAGATGAGCAGAAGAAACTATGAAGAAAGAAACAAAATGAAAGGCCACATGATACGCAGCGTCATCATTGCTCTATGGAGGAATACTTTGCTTCACTGCAAGATCTGTTCAATATTCTTGTTATGGTTCTTGGAGACAGTTTGATTATGCTAACTTGACGAAAGATGCAGGCTAGTTATGGGTCTGCATCATTCTTGTCATTTCTATTATACCACAAAAGAAAGACTTAACACAACTAACAAGTGTGACATGAGAATACATTAAGAAACATAGTACTCTGTATTTTGTCGAATCATTTTACTATCTACTTACCAAGTACAGGTCTACTTTACTACATTACTACGTCTACTTTACTACCTTAATATGTACATGTGAAATCTCTAAGTTAACTTCATAAGTTGACTTCAATTTAAAAAAAATGGCTAACTCTAACTCAACTAACTTCAATATTTTAATAAATTGGCTAACTCTAACTCAACTAACTTCAATTTTGGAAAAATATTTTTAACTCTAACTCTTCTAACTTCAAATTGGACATGCAACTTGCTAACTCGAACTTCCGAGTTCAACTTTTTTGAAACACTGCTCATGGCTCTACACCTAATTCTCTTGGCAGTCAATAGGTTGAATGAACAGTTGGCGGGATCGGTCAAGATATTCTCGGATTGTCTTGGTGCGTTACAGCGGGTAACACATCTCCCGCGGTCCAGACTGCCGGGTGGGTGTAAACATTCTGATATTCTGAAGAATATTATGGTGCATTGCTCCTCGCTCTCGTTCGGGCGAGAATACTATCACGTGGAGGCACATCAAGACGAGAGAAAGAGCTTCCAGCAATTGTCCAGGCCGGCACAGCTGAATTGCTATATGGATAGCAACGCCAAGCAGGCGATCTGGGGTTGCAGTACGAAGCCAAAGCAGGAGCTCTTCCCTCTTGAACCGGTGGGATTCTTCGTAGGTCAGGAGAAGGTAGTAGCAAGCTCACCAGAAGTACTGAGGTTTTGGTGTCACAAGAAGTTGGCAAGAGATGTTCTGTCTGATAGGAAAGTGAAGGTGCTGGACCCGCAACAGTTTGAGCAAGTAGACTGGAAGGCTGTACATGGTGGGATAAAGAGTATGCCACGTCTCTTCCAGCTTTGGGCCAGCAAACAAGTGCTTGGGATTGCTGGCACAAATGAGATGCAAGCACGTTACACTCCAAATCACTGCAACAAATGTCCAAGCTGCACGGTGGAGGTAGAAACATGCAGTCATGTGTTGAGATGTGATGAAGAGGGAAGAGTTGACGTATTACACAAACTGATCGACAGTGTGGAGACATGGTTGGAAGACAATAATACTGATACAAAACTACGGCTTTATCTTATGGAATATGCTCACGGCCGAGGTGGGTGCTTGATGAAACACATTGTGGTGGAGAGGAGGGGGGCTTATAGAGAAATGGCAGAATCAGTGGATACGATAGGCTGGAGACGGTTTATGGAGGGGATGATCTCGACCAAGATTGTGACGATACAACAACGGGCAGCGGTAGGAGACAAACCGGGCTTAACATTAGACAAGTGGGCGCAAGGTCTAGTGTCGAAGTTACTCGAGGTGACGCACGGCCTATGGTTGTATAGAAATGTTCAGGTTCACGATGCGGTATGTGGGGATATTGCTTCACAGCGTAAGGAGGAAATCAGGAAGGAGATAGAGGATCAAATGGAGCTGGGGGGGGTTGGGCTGCAGGAGGAAGATATGTACCTGTTAGATATTAATTTGGATTCATTAGAGACTTCATCTGGGGAAGAGCAGGCTTACTGGTTGCTAGCACTAAAAGCAGCAAGAGAGGCGACAAGGCTGAGAGAGAGAGCAGGTGGTGGCAGACAGAGGGGCAGGGGATAGCGGCGTTTATTTATCTCCTGCGCAAGCAGGAGCTTAAGGGCTTTTAATAGCCTTTATTTCCCAGGAGTGATCCTGGAAGGAGAGAGCCGCTCTCTCTGGTAGCCTCTGGCTGCGACGCTGTTTGTTTTAAACTCTCGGCGTATGAAGACTCCACTTTGCTGGTTTAAGTGTCTGGGTAGTAGTTTGTAACAAGTACCTAATTTATTATGTTGTTCTGTTCTGAGCCATGGACAGTCCAAATGGTAGAGCATTCACCATGGTGCATTACGACTTGCTTTCCTCATGGCGAGGGCAAATTGTACTCATTCCCATGTAGTTTCTGTTGAACATAATAGTAACTGGTCATTTTTCAAGCATTGACTCGATCCTAAATGGAAACACGAATCTCATCAACCACACCATTCGCAACAAAAGTCATCACATCATGAAACACAGCAACAACGTTTATCCCGTCAAATCTCTCACATAATCATCACCCAACCATCAGATTTGACTCATTCTAAGCCCATGGACAATGAATTAATAGGTGCTTCTTTGCCACACTCACATGATGCACATGCAAAATTGTCACACCAACTGTTTGTAATGGTACCAAATTCGAAGAGAGATCGGTGATACCGTCCAATCATTTGAGTTAGGACCATACTTTTTTGTTAATGTAGTTAAATAAGCGTGATTTAATATGTATTCATTTATTTGCACAACAATCAATTGGGTGGGGAGATTCATTTGTTGTCATTATTTTGTCGAGCTTACTGACTGAGATCTCTGAGATTGAGCTGCCTGAGGCCATTTCAGTCCCTTGTTCACTTTTTCTATTTCTTCTCAACAGGAGATGTATCCCTTTGATTGAGTCCCATGATGAAGTGACAGTGGCAAAATAATCAACTTCCAAAGGAGAATAATCTACAGTGGATGAGCCAGGCAGAAGCAGGTTCGGCTGGAGGAGAATGGTGAAATTTTTAATCATTTCCAGGCCAAGAAAATTTTGAAATCAAGAAGAGGAGAGCAGGTGGTCAATTGCATAGGTTAATAAGAGACTAGGTGTTCATCGACGTCGAAAACCATGCGATTTGA
>JALLAY010000257.1:0-17839 GCA_036939635.1 Cyclotella baltica | reverse complement strand
CTCAGCCAGTGACATTTGCATGTCACAAGGAAGTCCATATGACGTGACGACGACGTGACATGAGTGACATGTCATATGACATGTCAAGACGTGTCATATGACGTGTCTTTTGAGAAGAAAAATTGGCGACAGGGACATATGACATTCCCAGCTAAGATTGTCTGATTATATGTCTCTAGCGCTGATGCTCAATGTGGTGATGGCATCATAGAATGTTGGCTATATGCCAAAGCCGGTGATGACCCATTAAGTCAAGAATCATATTACATTTGCTACAAAGCAACTTGGCTAGGTATTGGCAGGTCAATGGGTCCATTTGATACCCGGTCTGTCGGTCAGGTTTCAGTTCAAAAATCAAAATCTCAGGGGGTGGGGTGAGGCCAGTTCTGAGCAAGGAATGATAGTACAATAATGCCCATTGTTTATTAACCGCTACTCTGCAGTCTCTGAATCAATTCCGCCTTACGGCCTCCAACTTTGAGTCCTCTGCTTTTCAACATATCTTTCAACTGGGGCACTGTCATGGAATCCAAGTTCCCAATATTTTCTTTCGATGCCTTGACTACTTTAATACCTCCTAAACCCTGTTTACCACTATTTTCATCACTTTCAATTCCAGCCACAGTAAATGGGTCATCTTTAGGGTTTGTGTCATATTTCTTCTCGGTTCTTTCCAGCTCATCTGCTAGTTCATCAATTAATCCAGAGAAGAAATCATCATTAGGAGCTGAATCGGATTTTGATTTGTCAGTATCTTGGTGTAATTTGTCAAATGATTCATCATCACCAAAGAGAGATTCCTGGTTCAAAGAAGAACTAAGCTCTGATTCAAGACTTGCAAAAAAGTCGTCATCATTCACATCATTTGTAGATTTGGACTTGTCATCACTGGACTTGAGTTCTGATTCTAAACTTGCAAAGAATGGGTCATCATCAAAAGTAGATTTTGATTTCTCATTGTTGGAAGCTTTGTTGGTTGGTTCTGTTTCACCACCCAAGGAAGAAGATAGCTCAGATTCCAGATTGGCAAAAAAATCATCATCATTGTCACCGCCAGCGTCCGAATCAACAGAAGGTTTTGTATCTAATGAACTCCCAAGTTCGGACATTAGATTTTCAAAGAAGCTATCTTCAGAATCAGTGCTGCTTTTCTCCGAGTTAACATTTGGCCCAGCATAATCATGATGACGTGTCCCTCGTTCTCTCTGCTGTGAAGAGTCAACATCATCCTTCAGCTCTTTCATGAGGCTGGAGAAGAAATCATCAGAATCATGATCAGACTGGTCTCGAGACATGGATGCCCAATCTTCTTCTTTGACACGACGAGATCTGTTGAATTTGTCACCACCGCGAAATACATCTGAACGAGATTCTCGTACTGGTCGCCTTTCTCTGGTGTTGGGTGCTTGTTGTCTATCTCCAAAATCAGACCTGGACCGCTGCCTATCTCCAAATGATCCACGACCTTGACTATCATCCCGCCCCGGCCTTTGACCTCTACCATCATCAGAAAACGTCTGACGTACAGCTCTACCCCTCTGATTCCTATCATACGATCGAAACTCATCACGATCCTGATACATCTCTTCCAAACGCTTCCGTGCCGCTCTCTCCTCCGCTACATAATTCTCAAATCCAAACTCTCCTCCGTCCCACGAACTACGTGCTTTGATCCCCCACGTATCCTGTCCTTTCTTCGGTCCATCCTTCTTTTTCTTTGCAGCGGCAGTAGCCGCGACATCCGGAACAGCTCTTTGATTAGCCCGTTTCTCCTCTCGATATGCCAGCCAGTTGGCCTCTTCACGTTGAATATCCTCGGGAGTCCTTCCAAACAAATCTCTACCAGTTTCACCCCTGGCAATTCTATCTTGTCTTCGGTTTCTGGGAGCAGCCCCACCGGCTGCACTAGACATTAAACTAGCACGACCATCTCTCGTATCCTCCAATATATCAATATCAGCATCCTTGTTACCAATACTAACATCAAACTGATGTTGATCAATCGGCTTCGTCGGTCCAGTCATACCCCTCATAACCTCCAAATCACTAAGTGGTCGTACCGCATCGGGATCCATCCAAGCATCGTACGTCTGACCGTACGTAAACATCCTAACCATGAGCTGACCACCTTTTAACCGTCTCACAGTTCCATCCTCACCTTCAAAATTACCCTTGGTAATTTTAACCATTTGACCAACCTCATACCCCTGATACTGTTTTAGTAAATCCTCCCCACTATCATTCCTACCTGAATAATCTGTACCAAACATATCTTCAAACAATTCACTCTCTTTTTCTAATCCCTTGAACTTGGTAACCTCCTCTTGATTCAGCGGCAACGGAGCCGGGGGTAACTTCCTATATCCCCGACGATTAACAGTCCCCATCCAACTACGTGCCAATTCCAACTCTTGCAGTGTTTCATACACATCTTCTGTCAATCGGATTTTACAAAATACATACCCGGGATAGCGGACTTTAACATCCACGACCTTTTTAGTGTCACCGTGGCTTCTTAAGTGACGTTCGGTGGGGACGACGATTTTTTCGACAATGTCGGATGGGAAGTGACGGGTGACGTGACGTGCTTGGGTTAGGAGGTCGAATTCTACGCCGGCTACGCAGTTTAGGAGGTACCATTGTGTACCGAGGGAGGGGGGGTCTTCTTCGATTTGGAGGCGTTTCCATAGTTTTCCGTAGAGGGAGGTTGATGTTTTTGGGTGAGTGGTTGCTGTTGGGGTGGGCAGAGTGAGGTGGAAGGAGGATGTGGTGGAGAGGAGGAGAGATAGTGCTGCTTGGATTAGTTTCATGGTTGTTTGTGGTGCGGTGTTGGATTTATGAAGCTTGAACGATGGTTCACATGATCATAATTTTGATTATGATGTGTGGTTGGTTGCGGGAGGTGTCACAAAATACCTTTAAAATTGAGGCGCCATTTAATTCATGTATGTTAAAATACGACGCGTTTAAATGGAAAACAGCAAATGTATCCTATATGTATCCTTTATTTCAAGGTAGACACATCGCTCTCGCCACAACGACAACGTCCGCGTTGATGAATGATGAGGAGAACAGAAATCGAAAATCTGCAAGCGAGGCCCTCAAAATAATGGCATCCATCAACACCCTACCAAACCTCTACCTCTCCACCCTCTCCACAATCTACACCATCGCATTCATCTCATACTACGTCCAATATCCCGCACTCTCTTCCACATCGGGAATTGAACCATGTACACGAATTTTTCAAATGGCATTTCCACGTGTTTATGAATTCACCGTGGTATCATCGGGATGGTTTGATGTGGATAGTTTTGTGGAGGTGGTTTCTTTGATGGGGGTTTTGGTTTCTGTTTTGCTTGGTTGGTTAGTGTAGTTTGATGCTTTGTGTGTCTTGTGTGTACTTTTTTGTTTATTTTGTGATGGAATCTTATGTGTTATGTATATTACATACGCTGCTTATCAATTTTGACAGTGGAATTATACAGCATGGTATTCTATTCATTGTCATTTCGTCAATGTATCAGTTTTTGTATACATTAGGAGGGACATTTTATACATTTCAGGTGCGTCATTTACATAGATGCCTCTTTGATATTACTCAAATTATTTCAAAACATGCATCATCAATGAATCTGCAATCATATCTGCACTCTTGCTCTTCATTCCAAGTGGGACATTTTACTCCTAGAAACAGGCTACCTAACAGCCCTATGCTTTGCACCATGGACATCACTCCGCCTCCAACCTAACAAAGAATCCTCAGAAACAACCAAAAACCCCAACCAACAAGTATCAACCTACCCCCTCCGCCTCCTCCTCCACAAACTAATGCTAATGTCCGGCATTGTAAAAATCCAAGCCGAATGTCCCACGTGGGAAAATCTAACCGCCCTAGAATATCACTTTGCTACGCAATGTCTTCCCGGTCCGTTGGCGTGGCATGCTCATAACCTTCATCCGTTCTTATTACGGTTGGGTGTCGCTGCTACGTTTGTTATTGAGATTCCAGCGGCTTATTTTTTGATTTGTCCTTTTGGAGTGATACGTAGAGTTGGAGCTTGGATGCAGGTGTTGTTGCAGGTTTTGATTCTTGGGACGGGGAATTATAACTTTTTTAATTTGTTGACGATTGGCTTGTGTATGCCTTGTTTAATGGGAGATGAGAGGAGGAGTGGAAGTGGTAGATGGCAGAGATTGCAGTTGGTTGTGTGTGTATTGTTTCTAATGTGTACGTGTACGCAAATGTTTGAGGTTTATTATGAACAACACCCGGTTGATGTGGAGAGGCAGGTGATTGGATTGAAGCTGGCACTTTCTAAACAGGCATGCAATCAATTGGTACAAAAGACAGTAACGCCGTGTGTTGTCATGGTGCTTGTAGCAACAATATGCAATGCAATTCGATCGATCTTCAAAGAATCTCTTCCTACCAGACGTTTGAGCACCTCAATAAATGCACTTGTGTGCATCTACTGCATTATTGCAACTGCTGTACCATTGTATAGGCTGGCTCCATCAACAAAACAGCCAGTTGCATTCCAACAAATCTTGCAAACAATACCTCATCAAAATATTCTTACTTCAAGTGGTTATGGCCTTTTTCGGCGTATGACGGGTGTAGGCACATTCATGAACTCGAACAATGGTCAGTCTTATGGTTGGGCTGGAGTCCCACCGTCTGTTGTGGCAAGACCAGAAATCATTATTGAAGCTGTTATCGAGGATGGGCACAATCAGAAAACTAACGAAGAGAACGAGGTTTGGCAAGAGCTCAACTTTCGATGGAAACCTGGAAATGTGACTCATTGGCCGAGTCAAGTGGCACCACATCAGCCTCGTTTTGACTGGAGAATGTGGTTTGCTGCATTAGGTATGTGCAATTAGTTTATGTGCAGTCTCATCTATCTTTCATATATTGCATACTTATTGCGCACAATGTATTCCTTGAATCAAGGCTCATATCATCATAATCCATGGCTCATATCCTTCCTTGATAAGCTGCTTAATGCTTGCCCAATCGTTATTGACTTATTAGACGAGCCAGAATTGACCTCAGGGAAAAAGCGCATCAAAAAAGTCAGAGCAAACTTGTATGAATATGATTTCACAAGATTAGACACTGAATTTGCACGAGGAATACCTGGTGTTGCTATTTTGCAGGACCGGCACTTCTGGAGCGTACCAGAGCAGGTGTGGTCACGAAAACTTGTACAACAGTACCTCCCACCTATTGAAAGGAACAATCCGTCGGTGAGGCAGTACCTTGATGCCAATGGTTTTGGTGACAGTGTATGTGTAGAACATAAAGATCGCTGTATGGATAGACCTGATGGAGCGAAACTGTCATGCCAGCTTGCACTTGCGGCGAGGAGTTGGAACAGACCGTGCCAATTTGCATTAACTGTTTTAGCATTGTGCCTTACTTTGAAGTGGAAACAATTTTCGAAGCCAAATGTGGTTCCTACTGGATTATCAAAAGTGAAGGAAGTTAAAGCTGATTAAGTAGCAGTCTAGATGGAAAAATGCTGTCTTCACAAAACAGAGTGCGTAATTAAATATTTACAAAAAGTAAAATATATTCATTTACATCTATTTACATGATCCATAATCACGAACAGTTGTAGGAAAAGCTTGCCTATGTGTCGGAACATTGATTCTTTGGTGCCTAAAAGCGATTGCGAGTGAGACTGCCGTGGCCAAAATACCAATAAAAATAACAGAGAAGTCCCCAACTTCAGTTGCAAAAATCATATCAGAATAGCTGGCAGGTTGGAATTTCACTTTTGTAAAATATGATGGCATTTTCCCAATTGGATACAAGTCCACATTCCATAACTTCTCAAGTTTGTTGCTTATCTCATGACACGTGAAAGAATTTGACAAATCAATATCCGCACTGCTGTTATAACTTGTACTGCCCTGATCATCTGTATCTGACAACTTGTTGCAAAAGTTATGATAATCCTCTGAAGACGGAAGAGGCTCAACCCCGTCCCACCTTAAATTATCACCTCCCATCATTCGAAAAGCAGCATTGCCACCTCCATCATAACCGTACGCGATGAATCCACTCATCTCATCACTCATTGGATGTGCCAGAACAACTGGAATTTGTTTCCAATCTCGTGCCAAGGTAGGTTGCTGCAATCCATTATCACGATTGAATAGATACTTTGAACACCCCATTTCTGAAAAGACTACTGGGATAGTTAAAGGTTTCGGAGAAATTGTTGGTATCTCTCGCACAGTCACTTCGCCTGTGACTGCATCCATGGTTGTTTCTGTCTTTGTTCCTTTAAACAATGTTCTCCAGAGTGAGTGATAACTAGATTCGTCTACGCCATTCTCCTCGTATTCAAATGTCTGCAAGCTGGAGCACCAAGATTCAATATTGATCCCAAACAAGAGTGTGTTTTCCAGAAAATCATCTCCTGTTGATTTGCCAACGGTGGTAGATCTGCACTGCAAGTAATCAAAGGTTAACTTAATTGCCTCATCGGGAAGTTGTTCAGCACTTGGAGAATCATGCTGAACTGCATACAACAACGGTAATGATTGACGTGTATCACCTGTCTTATTATTCAGTCTCAGCACTCCATTCCCATACCTAGCCAAATCATCGAGATAAGCTTTTACACAAGGAGCCGCCCTCCAAGCTTTGAGATTATCCATGACTTCATTCCCAACCACTCCCGCAATAACATTTGGATACGCCCAAAATTGATTCATGCAGATTTTACCGTACTCAAATAATGTTCTCGGATAGCACTGTGGTGCACTGGCTGTTCGACTGAGAACACCCGGCCCCGAAATCGTAGTTAGCGGAACCATGACATATATCCCCAGTTCTGCCGCTCGTGATAGAAACGTCGAGTAGTCAAACCTACAGTCCATCTCGTAGAGACGGACGACATTAATATCACTACCATTTGATAATTGTTCTAGAACAGATATCCACCCTGATAAATATGATTGGTCATTCAATTCTTCTTCAGTGATGGGATCATCATCCGAGAAATAGTAGCGTCTAGTTTGAGATGGAGGAGGTATTGGAAACGCGATGCCCTTTACAAAGAAACGCCGGCTTTGATCGCCATGACCGGTGTAGTAGAGGTGTTTGCCTTTGATGTAGACGATATCGTTTGAGGTGATTCGATTCCTCATTTTTCACTTTTCACACAGTGATGATGGGTGATGTTCAATCAGTTCATTCCTGTTCATTCATCAAGCCACCAGTCACCAACCACCAAAAGCTAACAGCCAAAAACTACGCGCGAGCTAGATAGAAACTTGGAACTTCTTGGAACTGCCGTCAAAAATCCTAGAGGAATCAAGTTCGTGATTCGATCCGAGCCATAGAACCTCATAGAATATTCGTACAGTCATTTTATGGCCTAAGACTTTCCGAGCCCAAACCATTTTTATTTGCGGTTGTATGTCTGCGGCGATCTTGCTCCACATGTTTGAGCGGCGCGTATCTTACCTTTTTTTAGAACACGCGGGCTTTTGGCTTTGACGCCGCCGCTGTTGTGGCCGAGAGCGGAATCAAACGAACGTCGTCGTGTCTACTAAGCACTGTCCACATGCCTCATCTTCAGCCAGACTCCTTACAGCAATACGATACTAAATAACAACTCGCATAGGGAAATGGATAGTTATCGTCGCTCATGCCGCTACAGGCTAGATGAATGCAATTGGGCTGGAGTCGTCGCCATCGCCTTTGTACTGGTCATGGCAGTAACAACCGTGTTGGTCATCCAGTTTCCTTATCCTACCACGGGCGTGTTTTACGGAAACAGCACCAACACAAGTTTCAACGAGAATGGGACAGATGATCTTCTCAATGATTTACTCGAAGAGGTTAAAGCATTGAGAGAAGAATTTGCCAGTATTCAGGAAGGCACTATGGTCCCTTCAGCGGAACCTACGCAACACAGCAGTAGACGGACATCGACTTTGAATCTGTTTGATAATGAATCGACTCAGAGGCGACCTGTAAATGATCTGATAACACCGATTGCGTCCCCGGCACCTCCTCCATCGTTGGCTCCAGTTATTGATGATAGTAACAGCAATGGAGTTTAGAACTCAATGCATCTGAGGTAATCAAATATGAATCCCTGGAAATTAAGCAAAGAGGCCTGTTCGAGCGTGACTTCAAAATCAGCAGGCTGAATTACTTTTTTATAAGACATTACTAGTAAGACATTATGTGCCTTTCAGAATTTTGTGGCCGAAGGAGAGTTGCTCTGGTGCTTGAGATTTCGTTCTTGTCCTTGGTGTTCTAAGATAATGGTCTGAAAGCACCGTATGGGAGTTTTGTCAATTAGGTTGACCTTTAATGAGTAACAAATTATTATGAATCATAAAGGATATTTTCAACATCTCGGTATATTACCATCATACCATTTCTCTTCACTAAGTATTGCCAGCAACTTTCTTGTTGAGAGCCAAGATAACGAACAAGAACGAAGTAATCTATGAATAAATATAGTTTATGCTCAATTGTGCTTCCCTGCTTTTGACCATCTCAAGAACTTAGTATATGGCCAAATATCAGCAATAGTACCAATAGCATCTCTATCCGTCACTGATACTCACATGATCAGTCAAGTTTTGGAAGTATAATGCTAATAATATTTAGTGAAGTAGTAGCCCATATGCGAATAATGTAAGGCATGCGGAGTCGTCTGATTTCTGCTGTGGTACTAGTACCAGAGGAGTTTTCCATTCAGGTTGTTCTTTAGAAAAAGGTCAAGCAATAATATATTATTAACAGTCTTCGAATTGGCTTTTCTTAGCTTACTTTTGATTTCAGAAATAACTAGTATTGCTAATAGCTTAGAATTATCTACGTTTGTACTTGCTCTTAGACTTGAACCCGTGATGAGCCTTCTTCTTCGATCGTTTTTTACTTGGATCATATTCTTTGAATGTGTAGCTGTATTGAAATTGATAAAAGTGTTTTTAAGTCAACAGTTGAGATAAACAAGGGACACCAGTTGATATTGTCATATTATAAAGTTGTACCCACCTGCTTTTGACTGGTCCATCAGAGTCTTTCTGCTTGGGTTTCTTTGCAAATGCAACCTTTTCCTCTGCAAATAAACCTCCATCACCCAATGCATCTGAGCCGCTGCCAACTTTCTTTTGTTTTTGCTTAAGCTTCCGTTCCCTGCGTAGGTCATCATCGTGGGTGCTTCTGTTGGCCAGCTCTCTCTCGTGTTGCAATTCCCTTCTCTTGGCTGCTTTTGCAGAGCCTTTGATGGCTCCATCTGAAAGAGCTTTCTTCGACTTCTTGCCACTTTCTTCCTCCACCCGCCTAGCCTCTTCTCGGGCTTCTTCCATTGCAGCGTGGGCTTCCTGTGCACGTCTTTCAATCACAAAGAAACATTCGATTAGAGGGTCTCAAAATAAAAAATTACGGACTCGAGATTCAATGCAACCTACCTCTTCTTCCTCGACATGCGGTGTGTACTGGTGAATGCTTTCTCCTCAATCATGCGTTTCTTTTCGGCTGCAGCCTCCTTTGCAGAGGTACGCTGCTGATTTGACGTAAACCATTCCTTCTGAGGCCGTTGCTTGATCTCTGCATTATGCTCAATAATGTTCTTTGCCCGCATTGCTTCCATTTCAGCAATACGATCCATCCTAGATACTGCCTCTGCATCCAAAACATCTTTGACATGCTGTTCAAGCGAGTTAATCTTGGCCACAAAGTGTGCAATTACAGGAGGAGGGATTGTTCTAGATCGAATAACACCAGCTTGTGAATTGTCTGTTGACTTGACAGCTGCTTGACGACTTTTCTCCTCAGCATCTTTAATAACAGCTTTCATCAAGTATCTTCTTCCTTCCCCTATCAATGTGCATGACTTTCCGCCACGGCCTGCACGGGCTGTTCGGCCGATTCTGTGAAAAATCATGATGTTAGAATGAGCTGAACTGGTAATAAGAAGCATAACTCGGGTATTATTAAACTCACCTGTGAACATAAGTGTCCACCTGAGGCATTTCAAAGTTTATCACAGCCTCAACACCAGGAATGTCGAGCCCTCTTGCTGCCAAGTCTGTGGCCAGCAAAACATCCACACTTCCTTCTCTAAAAGCCTCGAGTGCCTCGAGACGTTGAACTTGTGTTAAATTTCCATGCAGTTCAGTACATTTTATTCCACAAAGACCACATACTATCATTAATCGGTGGGCAGCAGACTTGGTATCAAAAAACACAATCACGCGAGACTTGAAGGTACGGGTCAGTAAGGCAAGAAGCATGCCTTCTCGGTTGACACCTTCATTTCCAGGTCGGATTCGAATAAACTCTTGCTCTAATCGAGGGGCCACTTCGACACCAGTGCCGGAAGAGGCAGCAGCATCAGAACCTTTCTTTTTCTCAGTTGCCTGGATTCTAACAGGTCGTTTGAGACTCAGTTTCACTAGCTCATCTACCTTGGTGCTCATGGTGGCAGAAAACAGCATTGTCTGGCGTTCAGTCGGGCAGGATTTAACAATTTCATGAACTTCGTCTTGGAATCCAAGGTCCAGTAGCCTATCAGCTTCATCTAACACTAAGAATTCCAAGTCGTCCAAGTCAACACCCTGAGAGTTTGTGATGTGATCTATTAATCGCCCAGGAGTGGCCACTACAATATCAGGGCGAGTTCTTAGTTCTGATGCCTTTGACCCAAACGTGAGCAGAAAATAATTGCATCCATTAGAAGGCATAAAACCAAAAGCACAACAATTTGTTCCATTGAAAAGATGAAGATGTCACAAGTATTCGACATTTCCCAGCAGTCCAAAGTCCTATGTGGGAAGTTTCCTAATTAACTTGGCTATTTGGTATTGGCTGCTATTGGCAGAGATGTTGATCATAGAGAAGATCATGTCTCCATGGCAGAATAAGTAGCCTTTGTCAAACAAATTACATTCACAAGCGAAACAAAACTTGCACTCCATCACAAATATCAAACAACAAGTACTCACCTGAGACATGACATTCTTCGCCCCACCAACAATCAATGCACACCTCAAATCCGTAAACTTTGCAATCGCCGTCATCATACTAACACACTGTGCAGCCAATTCTGTGAAAATCATGATGTTAGAATAAGCTGAACTGTAAGAAGATTAATTAGGGTATAATTAAACTCACCCCTCGTGGGTGTCAAAATCAAACACCTTGTAGCTGCCAACGCACTCGCCTTCTTCTTAGCATTCAACCCCAGTGTACTCCTCCCTCCACCTCGTTGCAATATCCTCTCCATGACAGGGAGCAAGAAGGCGGCAGTTTTTCCACTCCCCGTAACGGCGGAGGCGCAGACGTCTCGTCCTGCCATGGCAACGGGTAGAACTGATGCTTGGATGGGGGTGGGGGTGACAAAGCCCATGGATGCGACGCCTCGCAGGAGTGGTCTTGAGAGACCTAGTTGGGTGAAGGTATCAATTGTGTTGTTTTGATCAGTGGTGTGTGATGAGTCGAAGAAGGCTGCTGCTTTGGCTTTTTCTGCTTCGTCTTCTTCGTTTTCGTCATCATCTGATTCTTCTTCATTGTTTGATTCTTCTGATGATTCATGTGCCTCTTGTATCTGATGTTTTGCATGTGAATCTTGTTTCTTTTTTCTTTGTGGACCATCCCTCACTTTCAACACATCAGACTCCATAGAAGTAGCGTGTTTTGCATCGTCAACCTCATCATCACTGCTGTCATCACCACCATCATTATCAGAATGACTGCTTTCACCCTCGGATTCAGAGTGGGAAGCCTCGTGATCGTCCCCCTCATCTTCTTCCTCTTGGCTTTCTTTCGTGTCACTTTCACCCTCTTGTTTCCCATGACGCTTTATATTGGACCTTGCCGCAGCAATGATACTTGCCACACTAGTCCGTTCTATTTCCACGCCCATTGAATCATTTTTACTCAACAGAGATAATGCTGATTTGTAGCTCCAGGAATTGCCCGGTTGGAAACCTGAATGGAGGGAACTGAGGGCGTCGAATGTTCCATCTTCTCCCTTAGCGAAATTCAATTACAAGCAGAGAATTATGTGAGTGGATCCTCGCTTAAGTAGTGGTCTGGTACATAGATGAACTCACCAACATCCCTCCAAACTCAAAGTCCCCATCCATTTCATCCCCGCTGCTCGCCTTGCTCGAGTCGTCCCCGTCATCATCATTTGCCTGTTCTTTCACAATCTTGGCTGATTTTTTCAGCTTCTTTTTGTCATTCTTCTTAATGTTTATCGTGCTGCTGTTGTCCTCGTCGTCGGATAGGATGGTTGGGAGAAGAGCCGCCATGGTGATTTGATAGTTTTATGGTTATGTTGGAGTTGGTGGGTTTGGTCGAACACATCAAAGATCAAAGCAATCAGCTTTCCCGCCAAAAATAAAGGGCCACAGGTGTGTCGGACAGACTCAGTTAAAGGGGTAGAATACGGGGCATTTTATCCGAAGGGAGGGCCCGAAAAAGGTGAAAGAAAGGCCACCACCAACCGCCACCGTCGCCATGTCGGTGATTTTTCCGCCGGCCGCCGCCACATATCGACAACAACGTCAAAGATAACAAGCAACAAATCAACATCTAGAGATCTTGGCCCCAACACAACAGGATCGTTTGAATAGACGAGGCTTTGAAATATATTAACATAGAATCTGTGATATATTAGCTGACGGTCTAATTTCCGCACTTGACAAAAAATATCACCATGATGGCATCGGCCCTCGCCTCCCGGATGTCACGACTCGTAATCGGCCAGAAGCTCACCCCGGTCCACCGTCCATTGACATCTTTTGCAATCCCATTATTTGATAAAACAATCAGCGATGAATGCAGTCGTTATCGTTCCCCCATAGCAGCACCATCATCTGCCATATTCTTGAATGGCGTTGGAGTTCGATCACTGTCATCTGTCACAGCACGAGCAAAGGTGATCCCTGGTTCTTACGCAGGTGATTGGGGGGCTACGGCTTCGTTGCCTCCTCTACTAACTCAGAAACAGGCAGAGAATTTTGCTGCTTTTACTCATGCCAATCGCCATCAGAAAGGTGACATCTAATTAATTGTACATGTCATGTGTATGAACTAACACTGCATACTCCAGTTGGATCATTCTCACAATTTCTTCCTTCTCCAGTGAAACCATTCATCTTCAAACGACGTCGGAATCAACTCAAAACATTCATTGGCAGCCGAAAACACATTCGCCACTCCCCCTGGAGAATGAACCTAGTATGTCAATTCGCCGCCGGTCAAACCGTCCCCGAGGCATTGAAACAACTCATGTTTTGTCAAAAGAAACATGCCCCCACGGTTGCCAAGGTGATTCGTCGTACGGCGAATGTGGCGGATGCAAAGTATGGGATGCAGCCTAGTCAGTTGGAGGTGGCGGAGTGTTTTGCTACGCATGGGAGGCATTTGAAGAGGATTAAGATTATGGGGAGGGGGCGGTGAGTTGAGTGTTTTCTCTGATTTACGTAAAGCAAAGCAATCTTTGCTTTAGCTTTTTGATATTCATAAACAAACATCCTGGTTATTGTGCCACTGATTTAGATCTGGTAAGAAGCTCCGTCGCTTCTCTCATATCCGCCTCGTGCTCAGAGAGATTGATTTCCCCAGCAAAATTGTACAAGCACACAGTATCAATCAAAAACGAAGGTGGCTTGCTCGTCTTGCAATTGCTAGGGAGGACTTTGAAAAGGCTCAGGTCGAGAGGGAAGAGCTTGCTGATCTGGAGGCTAAAGCTGCAGAGCTTGAGGCTATTAGGAAGAAGAAGCTCGAAGAAGAGCAAGAGCAGAATAAGAAGGAGTGAGATTGTATCTGATTTTATATCTATGGTAGATACTTGAGCCTTTCAAAGTTTGAGATAGGAGGAGAGAGCAATATACATTAGTATGTGAGTTGCTCGAGGAAGAAGAGCAGGAGCAGAACAAGAAGGAGTGAGGTTGTATTTGATTCTATACCTGTTAGGAGAAGAAAGCAATGTGAATGCTAAATCCTTATCGTAAGCATTTGAGTTGCTTGAAAGTACCATGCCAAATTAAAGTAGAATGAGGATTTACTGTGTTTGACATTTCAGAAAACAAGATATGCACTGTCTCAAAGTGAAAGCCAGAATTGAGAGATAAGGAAGGTAAGCTCGAAGTTAATAAGATTATGATGGAGACTCTTCTGAGTATGTTACCATATTATTTGTAGTCTGATTTCGTGACCATATCAGCAGACGTTTTAAGGTAAATTTGTCTTCTGTTATGAATTAAAAGATGATGTGGCCGGGTGCATGTTCAAATTTGATTATACCATACCTACTCGGGGTTTTATGAAATCTTGTAACCTGAGTTCAAAAGTGAGAGAAGCTCTTGGTTGAACACTCCAAATTAAAGTAGAATGATCTACCAAAAAGAGTAGCAGCCAGTATTTAGGAGATAAGGCCGGAAGGCAAATTTATCAAAAGTACATTGGATAGAGCAGCCATTTTGTTGTAATCTAGTGTGGTGTGATCCCAAATCAGAGTGTGGTGAGATACTTTAATTCTCTCGATCATCGACTTGATAATCCAAGAAGCTACAATTGTCAAATAAACAACTAATGCACCGAAATGAGGAAAAGTATGTTCTATTTTTTTATCATTTTCCTCAGACAAACCACCTTTCAAATCACTCACGACTTAAATACAGATTAGCCCTAACCCCCTAAGACGGGCCTCAGTGATGAATATATGGTCACACTCTCTACTACTCTTACGCAGATCATCTCATGCCGAATCCATGATACGAACATTGAATTTCACTTTTGGAACATATTTAGAGAGACTTGTAGAATTCATCGAGGAGCTTGATTGAGTCATTTGAGGCGGAGAGACACTTGTCTGCGTTCTTGAGGGTGGCCTGAAGACTTGCTTCCTCAATAGCGGAGAAGAATTTGCTAGCAGTTTTCTTGAGTTCAGGTGTGGTAGCAAGACCGCGGACAGCGCCACGAGTCTCGTACATGTAACGGGTCAATTCATCCCTGACATTGAACCATTCTTTCTTCTCAACGTATCCAGGGAGCTTAGCAAGACGCTTTTGTGACTCAACAATGAATCCCTTCTTGCGTGCGATCTCGCTGGAGTTCCCCTTCTCGTAAAGAGCATCAGGTGCTCCAACATTTCCGTAAACAGAGTAGGGTGAGTAAGTAGGAGCAGATTGATCAGATCCGTAAGCAGCACCCTCTGAGTATGAAGTTCCGTCACCAATAAGTCCGAAAACAGAGAATCGGGGACTTTCTCCAGCAGCGGCATTAGCAGCAGCAGGAAGAATCACAGCACCGGCCGCGGCAATGGAAGAGATGACCTCACGACGGGAGTTTTCCGCTTGCATTGAGACAGTTGGTCGGGCATTGTTGGCAGAAGGGGCAAAGGCAGCAGCCGATGCTACAAGGGTGGCGGCGATGGCGATCTTCATGGTGGTTGATTACGCGTTGAAACAACAAAGAGGTGAGAATGTGAGATGGATTTAAAACGAGTTGCCATGGTACGTACTACATAAAAGGAAATCATGGTGAAAAGCCAGGAAAGATTTCTGTGCAACTTGGTGATGGCCAGACGTTTTCGATATACACGTAAGCGTGCGTGTGGGAGTCCGTGGTTGACGGGATATAGTCTACCTACTATTACCTACTTATCTACTTAAGTAAGGTCATTTTTTATTCTTATTTTTTGTTACGTGGCTCTTCTAGATAGCAACCCATTTTTGACCAAAAACACTCCAGAAGTCCCAACACCATTCACCATGGAATTTATTAGAAAAATCTGTTCTCTCGACACCATTCTGACAGAGCATCTTCCTATGAACCAATAACCAAGTCACCTTGGGAAGTCCTTAAGCACTACAAATCCGTCTTTCAATCGAAGGACGATCAAGAGTCATTGTAATTAACCGTCAACTGCAATACAATGGGGTGTGTCACTGGCACCTGCGTTAACATTGAACATCATATTAAAGGGGTTACAATCTTTTCAAACACTCAAAATGTCACATCCTCTCGGCTAATGCAATAATCAATGTAGGTGCACATGATTTACCTAACTGTCACCTTCTTTTGTTCATAGTATTGCTCTATGCTTTTGTTTGTGACCATCAATTGCTGTTTTTGCAACACCCTATTTTTATCATATTGTGTGCTTTTGATCGAAGTTCCAAGAAGATTAAAAAGGGAACCTATATAATATCGTACTCATTCAAACCCACTCTGAATATTTCACAGAACAAAATAAGATGAGTTTTAACAGTCAAAAAACAGTCAAGTTTCGTACAATTGATGCATCATCCATTCTTCTTTCTGATTCTTTGGGCTCTTTGGGGCAATTGTGGAATCTAGTCTATTTTTACCTCTTTTTACTTAAGATCATATCCTAACTTCAGTATCCAGTTGTGGCGAGAATGTGTGAACAGATGAAATAATGTCAGACAGAAAAGTGAGATTTTTAGTCTATGACCATATCAATGTAACTGAGGAGTTGTATACACATCTATAGACATCATGCTAGTGTGTCTCTTTGACTCTACCAGTATCGAGAAATGGTAGTTGGGTGATGTTAAGGTGTCGGTATAAGTTTGTTTTGGTGATCTTCAATAAACAATTTGGTATAATTTTTGAGCGTATGAGTGTCATCTACGAATCATCCAAAACTCCATATCCAATTCTCTAGACTAGACATAGCTTCTTGCAATATTACCATGCCCATTTGGCTGTAGTTCATTCTATATTCTGTTATTCTTCTACAGCATGATCCGCTCTGTATTACTTGTCTGTTTTCCCCTCAGTTCATAAGAAACTCCCTCTCCCTCTTTTTGTGTCTACCTCTTACAGACAATTTTCCAGTTTTATTGTGTCTTTAGCTTATCACCTAAATCCAATTCTCATTTGGCTACAGTCCAGAGTTTCAAAAATGTTATGCTAACTTCTCGAGCTGAGTTCAATTTTCAGAAAAAAATAGCTAACTCTAACTCGACTAACTTCCTTTTTTTAACCTATTGCTAACTCTAACTCAACCAACTTCAATTTGCAAAAAAAATTTTAATTACACATGCAAATTGCTAGCTTAAACTTTAGGGTTAGAATTTAGAGTCAAACTTAATGGGAATGAAGAGCCTAACTCAAACATAAAATACAAATTTTCCTACAAGTGTCGAACCTGCACTCTCTTAAGTCCTACACGTCTTCCACATTCATCCTCTATGATCACCATGCATCAATTATCTTTTGGTGTAAGTTATTTCTTCTCTATGATCATCATGCACCAATTATTTCTCAGTGAAGTTATTTCTTCCTCAGAGCTACATCGGACCAGTATTAGACACACATCAGAACTTCCTAATCCATAAGGTTCTTTTTTGGTTTAATATCATTTTTAGCTTAAGAAGTAGCTGATGGAACATTACCTTTTATTTCAAGATCTTGATTATGAGTATCTATGATTTGTTGGCCAAATGTAAGCGTTCTCACAAGTAAGACAATTGGAGAGAAATTTTACGGTTCTGGAATTTTTGGGTTCTGAGTTGTGTGAAATAAATTGAATTTCCCAGAACCGTCCACAAGCTTCTAAAATTAGAAATTCAGTTAGATAATTTTTTAAAAAATTAATTTAATTCTTTTTTTACGTCACGTCAAATTCTGACGTGCCAATTTATTTCCCAGAACACGCCCGCCGCCCGACCGATTGCCCCCGCTCGATGATGATCGATCGATTTATTGACGTCTCTCTTTGAAACGAACGGTCAAATCAGATTCAAATTGAATCGGATCGAGCGACGTGTCGGGTTGTATTCGTATTTCGTATTTATTCTCAATCATTTCAAT
>JALLAY010000256.1:0-17808 GCA_036939635.1 Cyclotella baltica | reverse complement strand
GTCATGAGGGCGATGGAGCGCATACCTTTAATAAAGATATGTGCACAATTATAAAAGTTTGATTTAATGCGTTCTTCATATGGACAACAAAGGTAATTCATCGAAGCCGATGGATTTTCGTCAAATCTTTCAACAACAACAGATCCCAAATCCCAACTCCCAACCATCCATCGCCGCATCTCTCGAATTTACCACAGCTCTAAACAATAACATGTCTAAAGTAAACACAGCACCGATCAAATGGGCCCAACGGTCAGATTCTCTCTATATTACGATCGCTTTGGCTGGTGAGTAGTTTGGACGGTCGGTTGTTTTGATGTTGGATGGTCCGGTTCGTGTTGACATGGTGCTCTGATTCGTGTTGACTTTTATGTGTCTTTTCATAGCGTCTGTTGTTGTAATGTTTTGTGCTGTTCTGTGAAACGGTGTGGTTTTTGTTCCAAACATGATGTGCTTTGTTAGCGCCTGATTTTCATCAATGCCTTGACTGCATGCATTTTCTCACATTAACAAATCATATCCCTCAACAAAATTTCACACTCAAATCAAACAGACGTCAAAGAAGAATCAATCAACCTCCAAAACACCACACTAAAATTCCGCGGCACCTCCGACTCAAAGCAATACGAAGTAGATATTGAATTCTTTAAACCCGTCGACGCTGAAGGCTCTACTTACAAAGTTTTGCCCAGGAGTGTACAGATGCACGTTATGAAGAAGAAGGGTGATGATGATGAAGATGAAGAATTTTGGCCTAGGTTGTTGAAGGATAAGGCGCTAGAGAAGAATCAGGTTGGTTGCTATTTTTGAAGTTGTTGTGATTGTTATATCACTTATTTACCGATGTCAATGTTTAATTTAATGTTGCAGGTTAAAATTGATTGGGATAGATATGTAGATGAAGATGAGGAGGAAGAAGGATTTGACACATCTATGGTGAGTTATCTGTGTTTACCTCTGTTTTCTTGTTTACTTCTCTTACAAATGTTGATAACTTTGAATGTAACAGCTGGAGGGTGGAATGGGAATGGGAGTGAGTATAACATCACTTTAAATTTCTTGTCCTTTTCATTTTATCTGGTGGCAGTGCTTACATTTGACTTATATTCAACTAACTTTTATCTAGGGAATGGGTGGCATGGGTGACATGATGGGAGGCATGGGAGTAAGTACTTATAATTGTTTTCACTTTTGAACCAGACTTTTTGTATCCATTTACCCATTGCCAACAACCAATTATTTTTACCTTGATACGAATGCGATTTTGACAACATTAGGGTATGGGTGGCATGGGAGTAAGTCATAATCTTAGCTTTGAATCAGACACTTTGAATTCATTTAAATTGCTCATAATCAATGCTTTTTCCTGCATCTGAATGTAACTGTAACAACAACAGGGTATGGGTGGCATGGGAGGAATGGGTGGTATGGACATGGATGCACTCATGAAACAAATGGGAAATATGGGAGGTGGAGCAGAGGGCTTAGATGGCGGTGATGACTCAGATGACGATTCGGATGATGATTTACCTGATTTGGAAGAATCTTAAAACTTGCGAGTGAAGAAACAATATGTTACGGGCGGCACAAGCAATTGGCTTTTTAGACTGTTGTATTGCGTTCGTTGAAGAGGTTTACACGGTGATGTTTACTTCTTAATTCATCCTTTCATAAAATACTGTTTCCCAACCAAACCAATTTCTACTACTATGTTCGTTGGTTGTATTATAGTTTCAACCAATGGAATTCATTAATTGGGACATTTGTCAAACAAAACTAAGGTGGCACTCTTGTTCGTGCTAGAGTTGAATTATTGATGTTTACATAAAGGATAAGGCATGAGGGTTCTAGTAGATGTTGATTTTTATGAATGGCCCAACTACTCAAATTGCGTTTATTTTGAGCTCAAAGTAGTGAAACTGACATAAAATCATTTGCAATTGAAATCTTGATTGCCTTGTCATATATCGTCCTATTGATTTACTTTCTTAATTCAATAACCCATGCCCTAGAGAGATGATATACTAAAGAGACTGGAATTTCCTAGATGTAAAAATGTCAAAGCGAAATTTTTCGATCGTGTCTAGAGATAACTTATCATGTACTTTTAGATGTTAGACCTTTATAACTCTAAATCATCTTAATGTCTCCTTCTCCTGTAAAAATGTTGACGCAAAGAAAGGTAACGATTTACTCGAAAACATCTACTATCGATGAACATGAAACTCATCTCAGCAAATATCAGCGACCGCCTTAACAAGCGCTATCGCAAATGCTGCAGAGCTTCATTCTCTCTTGCCACGAAGATTTGCATTATGCAGAGCGCAGAGCTTATCATAACTCAAGTCTCAAGTCGAGGTGAGCAAATGAAATGGCAATGCGGATGGACTTCACTCATAAAAACACAAAACGCATTTCTTTCCAGCTACAACGTCGCTCAACTATGAAACTAAAAAACATTTCTTTCCTCACCATTGTCATCGTCCCATCTTTTACCTGCATCCAAGCTGCACCCCAAAGCGGCCTCACATCATCAGAACAACAATCCGATTTAATGACAACTGTCAAGTACAATCTCCGTAGTGGGGAATTGTCCTCTTTTCCTGAAAATGGCAAAAGTCAGTCAAGAAGATTCCTCAAGAGTTGCAGTAGGGACTCTGATTGTGAAAGTACCAATGGATTTTGTTGGAGATTTATCTTAGGAACTTGCGTGGGCAAGAAGGATGATGGCGAAACGTGCAACAGGAACGCGCAATGCAATAGTGACAAATGTGAAAAAGAAGTACTTAATTCGCCTGCATATTGTGTATAGCTGTTTGAATGTGAATGCATCTTAATTACTTCACTGTGTCTACACAATCAAGAACTAAACTAAAGTAATTTACTGTGTGAACTGTTACACTAATATGATCGATCAGTATTTCACTTTTCGCTTCTGAGTATTTCCACCTCTAAAATGAGTCCACAGTACCGACCATCTCACCACTCGCGGCATTTCATAGATCAACTCTTCTCTTCGCCTTTCTGATGTTGATACTACCCTGGATAAATTGTATACGCTCTCAATTCTCGATCGTCCATCACAGGCCTATCCGCCAATATCCTACGTCCATTGCCCATTCGATCGCAACACAAACGCAAACAAATGTACAGGAAAGGAGGATTGTTCATACGACTCATTCTCACGTGTCATCTGCTTTGACATACTTTGGTTTATCATTTTAAATCAGGATCTTTAGGATCTGGTATAGCTGCATTCCAAATGGAATATTCCATGTGGTTCCATTAAATGACTCCCTAATTGGAATATTCCAGTTGAAATATCTATACCTAGCAGTAGCTCTTGAGTACGTATTACATACTGTAGGATGCGTCTTTGGAGGTTTAGTCAGGAACGAGATGCATTGAACATTCCTGAGGATGATGCTGAGTTCATGAAGCAGTGTGAGCTAGAGCTGGACCAATATCTAAAGGATAAGGCATGGCCTTCACAGCCGTCTCTAGACGAACTGGAAACATAGTTATATTTAATGATCCACTGAGTTTGTGGAAAGAAAACCAGCATAGTTATCCTATCATTTCTCTGCTGGCAATCATTTTCTTGTGTATTCTGGCAAGTTCAGCTCCATCAGAACATTTGTGGAGCGAAGCTCCTTTAGTTCTCGCTGTGAAATGATATCTGTGGATGAGGATGTATTGAGTGGTTTGATTTTTGTAGAGAAATGAGCAGGCGCCGAGAGAATACTATGAAGAGGTAACTAAGAATGTTGTACATGTTTTGTCCCTTGAAATTTCTGGCCTGCCTTCCATTTTTGATGCTACTGTTGATAAGATGGAAGTTGATGTGGACCAGGGCATGTTTGAGGAGTGTTCATTTTAAATTAGTTTTAACAATATAGTCCAAAGACAATAGAAACAATTCATCGTGACTTAGCAAAAAAGTGGCCACTAGATTTTTTGCCTTACCAAAAACCTTAGTCTGTATAAACTAAAATCAAAAATCAAAATTTCCAAATCTCCAATAGAACATCCTGAAGTGGGAACAACAAAATTCTTCAATTTTCTGAATACAAACATATTTGAGCAACTCAAGCCCCACGAGCAGCCAAGCTATTGGTCTTAGTGCTTGGTGTTCTTTCTTCAGCAATGACAACAGAGGCGAGGCTTGACGAACTTAACTTTGCATCCAATGAAGTTTGTGATCTACGCAAAAGTTTCTCAGTAGATGTAGAGCTGCAGGTGTCAGTAAACTCTTCTGGTATGTCATTATGTTCATCCTCATTGAGCCAGCTTTGCAATGTCTCCTCATCTTTTGACGAAACAAAGGCCTTGCTTCTGGAGATCAAGTCTGGAGAATCTACCTCACACCTCTGTGCTTTTGCTTCCATATTCACACCAGGATCTAGTTTTTCAGCTTCTAATGACATGTCAGCTCGGATTTTAGCCTCCTTTACCTTTCTTGCACTTGAGTATCTAGCAAATTTTCCCAATTTCAAAAGAGCTGCTTCACTTGCGTATTCTTTACTACGCAATCTTTCTTGGGCCCTCAACACAAGTGCAACATGGGATTTTCGCCCTTCTACTTGCTCTATTGCAACCTTTGGAGTTACTAGGCACTCTAAGCCTGCCAAGTTTTCCTGTTTAATTGCACCGGATTTTAACGCAGACTGGACGGCGCTGTTAGTTGGCAATGGAAGTGGAGATATAAGCTTGTAGATACCATGTGCATCTTTATAGGCCTGAGCTCGGAACAGATCAAAATCTTTGGAAGAATATGAATATAACTTTCTCTGTGAAGATGGAGAGAAGATCCGTTCTTCGGAATATTTTGACATAGTTACAGTCTTTTGCTTCGTACCTTGATGTTTAGAGGTTGGCCACTCTTCAAGCAGTGCAGTTCCTGGAATGGAGTGGTTGGAGGCAACGCTTTCATTTTTGGAAAGCTTTGTGTCAGACTTGCCACTGTTAAACATTGTAATGATGAGGATGCTTGTTCAGTTGATTATATGACCCATGTGTCGAGGGTTCAGATTGTTTTTATGGCAAAGTAGCCGTGCCAAATCAAAGCGATCTCTATTTTGTGAGGAAGAAAAAGCGATCCCTGTACTCAACTTGAAATTGCCAGGCTGTTTTACATATGACTTCGTATGAAGTTTTTGACTTCGGCGACTGCCTGCTTACAGTTCATGGTCGTAACAAGTCTCGCCGGAGTTGTCGACCACAATATCCTTTGACACAAACAAGTTCTAGCATAAAGTGACCAATCCGAACCCCAGTAATATGAGCCCAGATGCAAAATGATGCCATTAATTCAGAGTTAATCCTACATTCAAGCTTAATGCCTTCACTCTAGGTTGCAAAGTGCTTCCGTCCATCAGAATAGAAGTTGTTATTAATGTCATTGTTTCACTGTTTAAACGCTTTTCTTTACCGGTTACCGGTCAAAACGGCACCCGCGAGATGGGAACAAACGAGGAATACGGTTAAACAAGTACAGGTTTTCATTACATAAACTCTTGCTCACCCTTGGCGTTTTTGAGAAAGACTGCATTGTATTGTAGTCATAGCTCTGGTCGCAACTTCACAGCGATACCACGTGTAAGCTGTTGCAACGACCACACTGATTTAGATTAAGCACGTCTGTTGAACAAATCAACATACCAGTAAAATATTTGTGACCCGCACCCTCTCAACCATCCCGAATGACCAATGAAAGAAATAATGTTCTATTTGCTTTGATGAAATCGTTTTTAGTAAACCATGTTGCACTGAAACTGGCTTTTGGTATTCATTGCTCAGTTGAAACTACATGTTAGTTTTTATTAAATACACATCATTAGCTACTCAGATACACTTTTCAGTGCATTCAGTATCCGGTATCACACAATCAGCAACTACGTACAACCGAATAAAGGTTACATATGCTGCGTGCGCAAATTTATTCTTGTCCCTTGTTATCTTCGGGTCCCAAAGACTTGAATTTTGCATGTGATGTGATACACACAATTCGATTAGGATTATCAGAACCTTCACTTATGGAACTCGAACAGTCAGTGGCCTTTGATATCATGTCAACATTATCTTCATCCTCATCAAGCATATGAAACACTTTTGCCTCTCTATGCGAAGCAGAGACTTTCGCGCTGGAGCTCAATCTTGAAGAATAAGTTCTACTCATGGACTACCAAGCTCTTACATTGGCACCAGGATCCAGCTTGTCTACTTCCAATGACAGGATTACTCGAAGATAAGCCTTTTCTTTTGAGCTTGAAGAACGGCTCTTTTTAATACATAATGCTTCTTCGCTCTCAACACCAATGCGTCATGAGTTTTTCGCGTCTCCATCTCCACATGTTTGGTCACTACCTTCTTTGTGATTACATGCTCTAGCCCTGTCAGCTCTTGAAGTGAGTGTGGGTGTCTGTAATTGATCTCTGCTTGCTCCTGCAATGTCTTCTTCTATGAAAAGGCTGGCTTCTTTTACCCGTGCATGGACATCACCACAGAGCTCAGATACTGAGGATGAGGGAAAGTCTTATATTGGGAGAAACATTGTTACTACAATTAAAATAAACACATCTTGAATGATTTGTATTTTATTGCTTTATCTTACAAGTCAAACTTTTATTTAGTCAACTATTTATTAAAGCAGGCCTGATTGTTGTGTCATGCATAGTAACTTGTGGGCTTCAATAATCTGAGACAAATGTATGAAGCGTAAGATACTGCCAATAATTATGATAGTATCTCACACAACTGATCGACTAATCCTTGTATTATTTTTTATTGTCTGGTGCTACCTCTCATTTTCATTATTTTGTGAAAATCATGAATAAGTTCTGAGAGAGGGATACCCTAATTATGTTCAATGGTAGTGCATTGAACCTAACAATATACTGATAGTGACAGCCAACATAAATTGGGGACACCTATTTAAAGAGCCAACAGGTGCTCTTTCTTTTGGTGGCTAGTGGTTTCATGAAACAAGCTGTTTTTTTATAGAGAAATCAGGTGCATAGCCCATAGCCCATGTAGATATGGCCAACTTTTCTCAAAAAAAATAAATATTGTGTTGCATCAAGTCAAAGGTCTTACACTATATTTTGATTTTTTGGTACATTATATTTGCAAATAACACTGGCTAATATTGCATTTTCCCCAATGATGAACTCCACCGAATGGAGTCCAATGCACATGAGGATGAGTGTCACACGAGCCAATGAAATTGTAAACTAACAATCCGCATGTTGAGGACAACTAAACTAAACTTGAGGCAAACAGGAGAGGATTCAGAAGAGACAGCTAACTGTAGATGCTAAACTAATGATATTGAAATGATTTGACAATGAATTGATTTTATGAACCACTTTGCCTGATTGACAGATCTAATGAAAAGCATGATGAAAGCATGCAGAAATGAAAAAGAAGAGACAGCTTGTCAAAGACACCCTACAGACACCGGAGCCAACCATTTGGCCACAAAAAGGGTATTCGTTGGATACCATACATGAGAAGCAGAACAAAAGCTTCAGAACAAATATTTGTGCGGTCGAGGATGAAACGCCAGACAGACTGAAGTGGGCAAATCTTCTACTCCTACAGATCTCACTCAACAGAACTTGAGTGTTCTCTGGTTGGAGCTGACATTTGTGGCGGTTTGGACTTTGGACATACTGATGAGCTTAATTTCTTGAACTTTTGTCAGACCGTGCAATCCCCTTATTGCAAAGAAGAGCAAAAGCAAGAAATCAAGAAGGAGTTTGAACGGTTCGAGAAATTCAAGGGGTTAGAGTCATCCCTAAGTTGGAAATATCCAAGAATACCACAACAAAGGAGCATCCAATTTAGCCAACAACTGGAGTACATGCGGCAGAACTCATCATATTTGCATTCACACGCATTTTTTGCTCGAGCTAAAGTCTTAAGGCTCATAGTAATCATAGTGATCTGCCACGTTCCAGGTGATGAGACTGAAAGCGTCATTTTTACCAAGAACTGCTCTACAATACTCCTGTGTTTCATAAAAAAACATTCCAAAATATGTTCAAAAGGATAAATTCATGAAGGGTGCTACAAATATCTTGGTTTATGATTGTTTGTCATTGTTTTTGTTAAATACTTTTAGTGTTCATAAGAATCGAGCTTACTGCTCTCATAATTTAAGAAACAAGTCATCCGAACACTGCTTCTTTCGAATTGAGCCAACCCAATAGTTAAGCTTTATTTTGCTTTGAACACAGAGTGAACATTTTGCTTTGAACATGGAGTGAACTCTGACGACTTCCAACAGCTCAGTCCCACCAAGAAGGCTCAGCCACAACCGAAGATTGAGAGCCCATCAGCACAATAAGGTTCCTATCAGAGCAAAACAAAGCAACATTCTATACTGCTAGGATGTGCATAGAAGAGCCCAGCAGAGCAATGTAAACAGTGTAGTCTAGGCGGGGGCAAGTTACCTTTCCCCATTTTGAATTTGTCACCGGCGACTCCTACTCAATCTTTACCCAATAAGCGACTAAAATAATTTAGTCAAGCCCTTAAATTAACTATCTTTTCACGAACACCGTGGGATGTGATTCGTGTTTATGTATTCGCGAATAATATGAATCGGTTATTTAACAAACAGTGATTCGATCGATGAGGATTTCATATCGGGCCCTTTTAAAATATATGTGTAAGATCGTCACTCAAGCGAAATAACCGACCCATTCTTCTCTCAAGCGAAATAACCACTCTCTCAAGCAAAATAGAAGGGTCCCTTTCGGATTATTCGAGAAATATGCCTGATCAACCATTTGCACATTCAAAAGAAATGCTAGTAAAATAACATGGTGCAAATGAACCCTGTCAAATTCAAAATTTCGAAAGGCAACACAAACTCTTCTACCGCAAAGTTGTATGAGATAAATTTGTGTGGTGAACGTCTGTGCAGGATATCTTTTGGGGTGCTGCTTATGCTCTTATTTTAATTACTTAAGTAATTTTGTTGCTAATTCACTGAGGAACATGGCAATTCTTTTTTATGATAAAAAATAATGCTTGCTTGTGTGTTTCATGTTTGTCACTGCAGGGTGGGGGAGACATAGATGCCATACTGCAGCAAAACCAGCAACGATAAAGCCAACATTCGGTGATTTTCAAGAAAGATAGAATTCAATTTCAGCCCACAATTATTGCCGAGACCCATCTTATTAGATAATAGCAAAAATAGGACCTGGATAGGGATTTTGGGATAGCTCAAATTGCTCAAGTCACTAACTACAATTGTACACAGAGTATTGTAGTTTTGTTGATCTGGAACAAATCCGCTGCCCCTTCTATGCTATTTTCATTGTCAAATATTCTCAGACAAATGCCTCACCATCACATTCATAACCACGAAAATGACAACATTATCCCAATCCTTCACTGCTGTCGCCTCGGCCATAGCCGAAACAACCGCATATCCCATAGTCAACTTCCATTTCATCATTTCAATACCCAACACATAAAAATAAAAAGCTATTCCAGCCATTGTTCCAAGGATGCATGCAATATTCCCTTCTATAGATTTGGTTCCACCAAACGGTAATTGATAGGTGTACCTGCCATAATTGGTTCCAATTAAGGCACCCATTGCATCTCCGACAAAGGATGCCATTACAATTGATGCTTCATCTGGTGTGTTGAATTTGGTGAGGCCGACGTACGACATGACAAGTGTCATTTGAAGAGGACCATATAGTAATTCAGAGGGAGAAGATGACCTTGACATAGATTGTACGTCCTCATCTTCTGGATCTTTCAGGATGGCTCCCTTAGGTACCAAATTATTAGTAAGTGAATATAAACCTACAACGTATAATTCAGGTCATCAATAATAATTCTCTGTTGAAAATATCTCTCACCTTATAGAAAAGTTTCAATGTCATAACAACGGGAACTACTACATTCAACCGCCATCCCCAATGATCATCATCAAACAACGGCCAAAATACAACTAAAGAGCATGCGCACAAATGTATGAATTTACGTGATATTTCAGGATTTGCATATTTTCTTAATATGGATCCTATTTCCATCACCAATTTGACATAAATGATGGTGATTAGTGCGGCGGCAACATTGTTTTGGAAGGATGTCAACGGATTCAGAGTGGGGAAATTGCTTCGCAGCAGAGTATTGAGGGCGCCTTTGCTTGACATGTAAAGTCGTGAGAAGATTGGGGCGAAGTTAGGCTACAGTTGGTCGTTCTTATTGTGATAATTGTCTTTGTTCATTGGCATAGGAGCCAATGCGGGATGGCTTTGTTTTGATTCATTTCGATTGATCGAGTCTTCTTGCCATCGCCATTGGTATGGTATAAAAATCGGCTTCAATTCTCCTGTTCACTTTCACTTGTCTTGTGTGTCCCGGAAAACTCAAGCAACCGACCGTTGACAAGGCTCAGGCGAGTGGCTCAGAGTGTTGAGAAGCCCATTGATTCCGACTTTCTCTGGTCGGAGTTCTCATAGGCGTCAGAAAGGTGTAGAATTTAGCGTTTCAATTGGTTTCAAGTTAGTTTTAACCTCCCGTTACGTTGGTGAACCAGGCAACATCAGACATTAAAAAGAAAAAGAAGCTCGAATCCGCCCTCTAAACTTTAAAAGCCCATCTTGGATGCATGCTCATATTTAACGGAAATTCCTCGAGACGAAATGATTTTTGGCGGGCAAATATACGTAGGAACTCGTCACTTTCGTACCAGAGAATTGCCAACGGCTATCCGGCTTGCTTCATTCGCAGGCATGCCTCGGTATGGTACGGTATTGAAAAAGAGCACACATCATTTTTTCTATGAACGTTCACATCGCCATTTTGCAACTGCATCCAAAGCTACGCAAACTCAGGACACGGGACATACATCCACAATCATTATCACATCATAGCCGAACCGACCGCAGACCTCAGCTCAATTAATAGCCTCAGACCATGGCCCCTATCATCGTCAATCGAACACCCTCGACTGATTCTGCGGAGTCATCCCTAAATCCCAAAAACGAAATTGTCATTGGACACGAGGATAGGCCCGAATTGAACTCGGACTTTGAGGATATCGTGGCCTCGCTATATTTGAACGTCGGCGTTCAAGAGGAGAAGAAAGACGAAGAAGCATCCCTGGAGACTGCCTCATTGGGTACGGCATCCTTCGAGTCTGCCTCTTCTAAACGCAAGCTGCACCAGCAAACTTCTAATTTGTTTGTTGACGAAGATCAACTGCAAGAAAATGAATTTACCCAGAAATCATCGCCCTCGGCTCTGTTCAATCTTACATCAACAGGGCACACTTTGCCCAGTATCAATACAGGGTATGAACAAACTGGTGATGGGAGTACCCCCTTGTTTGATCCATTAGCCACAAACCCAAACACACAAAGGTTCGGACTCTTCTCCCCCTCCGGTGCGGGTGAACTTGAAGATGTCAATCTGAAACAATCACCCTTGTCCAGCGGTGGCCTCGGGGGATTCGGCGCCTTCAATTCTCAACTTAATGCAGACGAAGAATTGGCCCGCTCTCTCCAAGCTGAAGAAGATAAAAAGAGGCACACTTATTATATGAAAAAGCCCAAGCCGAGGAGCGGGTCTACTCTTGAGTGCTATATTGTAGATTCCATGTCACAGATTGGAAAGCGTTTGACTGAGAGTGCAAATGAATTTTTTAGTGGGAGGTAGAGTAGTTAGGCAGAAGAGATATGAAGCAATGATGTCAAGTGTTGCATATATTCTGTGATTTGAAATGTAAATCAGCTATTGTACAGTAACTGGGGTTTGGTATGTGTTGAAAGGGTCTGACTTGGGGGAGTCTCATCTCAATCCATCTAATCATCTGAATTGTTAACATGATGTTATGTTCATTTCATCATCATTCTCATTTTTATTTAGTCCACTTGTTGATACAATTTGTGTGGGTCTCTACGAAAGCACATTTTTTCCCGTCAGAGTAAAACAAATCCACCATGCATGGGTCATTGCAAATGGAACTTCTCCATACATCCTGCAGTTTCATTGAGGGTTTTACGAAAGTTGACCTTAATGATGACATGAAACATGCACCTCACAGTAGATAATGTAGTCAGAGAGGTTTGTGTGGCTTCGCTAGGTTTTCAAATAGCATAAAGCAGGCAATAGGCACCGTTAAGCACCACTCAGAAGAGTGAAGGTTGTGACTAGGACCTTAGTGCTTTTCTGCACTAAACCTGTGTTTCATACCTTTAATACCTGCATAGAGGCACAGACGTTAGAGATATCTTGTGAGCTAATGTGATGTGAATGGAAAAGGGCGTTATTGCTTTGTGACTCACCTTGTTCTTCATCATCCTTTTGCTGGGGTGCCATGTCATGGCTTGAGTCCTCCTTGTGGTGATGGCACGTTCGGCTTAATACTTCTTTGTGAATCCTTTAAAGATCTTGCAAATAGATTGTACCATGTCAAAAGCAGCATCGTTGTCGAAATCATCCAGGTTGAGGTTGGAGAAGCCAGTGTGCAGGTACCTCTTAAAGGTCACTGCGCCATTGGGGGCCGTGCAAATGAACAGCCCCCCTCCTTGTTGCTGTTATAGGTGCCATGGAAATGATCTTCAAGGACGAACAACAATCTCAGTTCAAACCGTCCTTTTGATTTCAGAACCAACTTTTTGACCAAAAGGTCAAAGTATCTTTTGGTTGTTGACCTCAACCAGAAGATAATATCACTCTTTTTGATCTCACTCGAGCGGTTGACTCGAGCTGTTATTATCTCAATACAATTTAAACATATGTGAGCCAAAAAGACTTGTCTAAATCTGTTATGTTTATTAACAATTGATTCACGACCAATCACGATGAACATCACAACATGACATAATGGGATTTAGGAACTGACTTGCAAATCAAAAGTGCTGATTTGTATTTCTTCAACTGGCAGAAAGGTAAGCACAACATTTTCACGCTTTTTGAAATCAAAGGAATCCTCGAAAAATTAGAACTGATTTTGTTCCTTATTGTCCAAGGGTGTGCACAGTGAGAAAAGGTTTGCAATGTCATGAGGGCAGAGCCAGAATTTGAGCTTGCTGAGAATACCTGGTCTTGAAAAGATACGTACATTCAACATTGAATACGTACACAGTGCGTTTTCTACTGTCATCTAGCGAAACTGGGGGTAAACAAATAAATTATATAGTCGGGGCGCCAACATTTTTGTGATAAACAAAACATGCCTTCAGTAACATTTGCACATTTGAAAACTCATCTAGAAAAGGTACATACATTCAAGATTGGTAACCTAGTATGTACATGTTCTATACCAATTGCGGTAGGTCTGGATGGAGCCGGCGTTGGTGTGCATGGTGAGGGGTTTCGAGACATTGTGCACGTTGTTGAGGTAAGGGTAAGCAGGATTGGCCATGATGTAGACCAGGTTGCTGAAGCTGAAGCCCGCTGGGAGATGAATATTTACAAAATGCACCCGGTCTTGTCGAGCCATCTGGGCTAACATCCCCAAGCTCTGCTGGAACAGGATTTTGGCAAGCATTTCATCGGAGACCTCAGAGAAGGTATTGATGTTGTGAGTGGTGGAACCACATGCAAAGCAGATAACTCACTCAGTAGCCGTTGAAGGTTTTGGCATGGAAGCACATTTACGCAATAAAGAAACTCCTGGGGTCTCGGTAGATTTCGTGGCTGCGGCGTCGGCGTAGCAGGCGGGTTCAGGTTCGAGAGTAGCCCCAATGAGGAGCTGGATACCATTGTTGTGATCTTTGTCCGCTGGAGGTGTCTCTTGTCCTGGATGAATTTTACTCCCTCCTTGGACACAGATAGATGATGACCATCTCGTTTACGTTTTGGGTCACGTTCTGGGTGCTCGGGCTCTCCATAATTTTCCAGGAGGGAGAGGAGACTGGTGGTTTCAGTTGGGTATTCATTGTTGCAAAGCGAGTAAGGGTTTTCAAAGGTAGTTTTTGAGAGATTTGTGACGGTGCTTCTCTGCCCCACTGAGGCCTAGACACGACTTGAAAAGGTCCCAGATGACAGAGGTTGTGACGACCACATCATTAGTGGAAATGCAATCACCAAGAAGTTGAGGTAGGTTCAACTCATTCCCAATTCATTAGCAATCCTCTCAGCTTTCTTGGCAATAATGGAGCTCCCCAACGATAGAGCAACATTACATTCTTGCTGCACTAGCTCCTAGTAAATTAAATCCTGAACCTTGAGGTATTTTGCATTTGACATTTGTTCTTGACAGAGACCAGAGGAGTTTCAACCTTTGCATCACCAAGATGTGCATTGGTTGCTGATTCTCTTATCCGAAAATTACATATTAGTCGTGGAGTTGTTCTAGCTTACGTCACATGGCGGGGACACACATTGGTCAAGCACACTATTATCCTTACAAGATGATTAGCTGGACATCTTTGTCGATCATGTCAAGTGACTGTTGTCCCAAATTGTCTGGATTCTCAATTCATGCAGGATGCGGTGACATAGTTACGGTGGGAGCTACTCTAATGCATCTGCAATCAGGGCGGTTTCATCACCTCCTTCCCGCCAGATGAACTCGATGATCTCCTTCTTATATTTAACCATCTGGGCAACGTGTTCTGCCTTTCCGTGCTCGATGATAAAGTTCTTGATGGCTGATGTCTTGGACGGATACTTTGGCGGACTGATGCAGTTGTTTTGTTGTTTGTTCCTGCCTCCACAGCCCACGACAGTCTTTGTTCTGACCTTCACGGACGTTACCCTTTCCCCATGCTGATGTGCTCCATTGCGTGACTCCCTCATCCTTCCAGATAATTCCTCACTCTTTAATATCAATATTGAGGCACCAACTCTGTCAGCAGCTATGCACTACCAATTCTCTTGATCAACAGAGGAGCACACATTACTAGAAAAGTTAAAAGGACTATTTTTGTTCCCAAGCGAGCTCATTGGGCCCAATTGCTCACTCAGGCTACTACAGCTATTCGCTGGGGTTTCAGTGATGGAGACATCATTCATTTCCATCAAATCTTCTTCTAATAGCATGTTCCACTTGAAACTTGCTCCTATTGTCTCCAACAATAAGTTCAATAGGAGCATACTAAGGGGGAAATGTGGTTGGGGCTGAACTGTGTCTGTAGGGGCAAAAATAAGCACAGTTGCCAATAAACGGCCCTTGTCATCCAAGTTTTTTTAATGTTCTTGCAAGTTAAACTCACACAAACTCAACCCATCAATCCAACCTCTTGCGTCTTCTTGAGCACTCAGATCAGAATCACATAATCATCTCAATGAGCACCAAACACACAGGAGAAATTAGAATTAGATATATGTTATAAGTAAATTAGTAAGGACGAATTATGACATCATGTGCATCTAGAACTAATTGTCCTGCTGAAAATTATCCACATGACCAGACTGTCCATTGACAGGACTGTGCGCAGAGGTACCATTGTTCCCAGCAAAAACATTATGACCCACCTGCTCCCTTGGAGGGCCACTTGCTTGATTATTGAAATGATTACTCAACTGGCTCATATGATAGGCATAATGCAAATAGGAAAAGTTGGGGTCATTTTGTGCAAATCTCTGGGCATTTGCATAGTGCTCTAGTGCCTGGGGATCAATTGGAGGGTAGCGGTTAAAGTAAGGGGGATATGGTGGAGGTCGTGGTCCTTCTTGACTTGGACCACTTGGTTCCGCAGGATAGGTTTGGTTGGGCGGTGGTGGGGCTACTGTATGGTCTCTAGAAGCAGGAATGGGTTCGTGGGGAGCATTCAAGGTTTCTTGAGGAAGGGCGGGGTTGACAGGGTTGGCTGGTACATCACCGTCGTGATTGTATCTACCTCAACCACCTGTGCTCCATTTGAAGCCTGAAAATGATGGAGCAGTTAGAGCGCTAAGTACAGATTTTTCGACCCGCATAGAAGTGTAAGTAAATGTACAACTTACCAATCCCTTGCAACCTATTAATCTGCTCCGGAGTCAAATTATTTCTCTTCCCATCTGTCAAATCCTTGTACTTCTTCCTCTGTGAATTAACCCACTGCGCCAATGAAACATTCTCCTTCCATTGCCAGGGTACGTTGACATGGCCAAACCTCGTTTTGAACTCTAATAAATCTTCAAACCTAGTGTCCCAACTGGTTGTCACGCGCTTTTGGCCCCAGGTGACTCCTAATTCTTCAAGGAGACGAGCTCGCTCAGCAGAGAGGGCTGACGGCCTTCTTGGGCATTGCGATATTGGGTTACTTGTGTCTTCAACCACGTACCCAGTTTGAAACCTGATTCCACATGTTTGATGGGGACTTTGACGTGGCCATTGCACTCGCGGTACTGCTTAAGAAGACTGAATGATTTCATCCATTTTTCCGGTCCTGTGTTTTGAATATTTTTCAGTGGATGGACGGGTTAATAAATGTATATCTACACTCTTGTGTCAATAGAAACAAATGAAATGTGACCACGTACCAGGACCAGCGGCAGGGTTCCACTCAAAATTCAACCGATCCAATAAATGAATCTTATACTGCTCCAGCTCGCCTCTCCTCTTGAACTTCCTCTGACGACATGTCCACCAAGACAATGTTCAGAGTTCCTTCTCTGCCTCCTCTGACAGTCCCGCGACATCTGCATCAGTGATGGTGCGTTTGAAATTGCATTGTCCTGTCCGGTCGTAGTAAGATTTTAGATGATGATAATAGGTGTTCCACGCTGTGGGTTCGAGGAGGAGAGCATCGGCATCGTTCTCTACATTCAGTTCAGCCTTTGCTTTGACCTCGGCGTAGATTCTTTGACTGATAGGATGGGCAATAGAGTTAGACGCTGTCGGCACAAGACAAATCAGAGCACTTTCACTTGTTATTCTGAAGGTCACTCACCACTCATCATACTTGGCTTGGGCCTTGGCAGCCTCACTCTTAGCCTTGAGCAACTTCGAGTGGGCAGACCTTACGGCTCTTTCATCCCTTATTCGCCTGTTATCCGCCTCGCGGAACTTGGCGCTGTCGACTGGGTCCATTGCCTCCACAGTGGAGGATTGAGCTTGTAGCAGTGCCTGAGGTGGGACAGGTTTCTCTTCGTCTTCGGATGAGGAGTCGTCATTGTTTAGTGCCGCGGCGGCTTGTTCACCTTCCTTTTTCGATGGGGAAGTGCCATCCCATTTGTCATTGTCTGAATCGGGAGTCTTGAGCTTGCCGAGAGGAGTGCCATCTATGAGACCCTCTTTGGCAGGCGGACCATCCATCACAAAATCGTCAGCTTTCTCCAGCTCTTCGCGTCTTCTCTTCCTGGCGACTTCAGGAAGGTCGGGCTGGTCGGCCTCCGAGGGAGGCTTCAAGGATGGATGATGATCTGCGGGGGTAACCATTGTTTCAGCAAATGATTTACTGAATTGTTGCGTCTGGTGTTGTGCTCGAATGAAAAGAATGGTGAATTTGTGATTTTGTGGACACGATTTTTAAGCTCTACTATGTGAGAGGCAAGGCGGGGCCCCACGACGACATGCCTAGGCTAATAGATAGGAGTACCATCTACTGCATGTTGCACGTGCTTCAAGGGGTTGACAGGTCGGTGGTATTCTAGATTCCTAGATCGGGAATGTAAAAGTGTTCTAGAACACCTAGAACACGCTAAAAATAGGAGTATTGCATTTGCATAATAATGACATTGATAATATTCTGGGTGGTTCTGGATTCATTATTACGTCATTTTAATCCAACTTTCACAGTTGTTGTCCTTCCAGAAGTTATCTATCTCTAGAGAGGAACTGATGTTGCTGGTTACTTTTAAACAGACGCTGTTCACCAACAGACGCTGTGGAACATTATA
>JALLAY010000255.1:0-17929 GCA_036939635.1 Cyclotella baltica | reverse complement strand
ACAGCATCGTGGCGTTCTTTTGCCCAAGCTGATGATTGCATGGGGGCATTGGGGGATGC
Organism: Cyclotella baltica; assembly: GCA_036939635.1. Taxonomy (NCBI): domain Eukaryota; phylum Bacillariophyta; class Thalassiosirophyceae; order Thalassiosirales; family Thalassiosiraceae; genus Cyclotella; species Cyclotella baltica. The sequence goes on along the minus strand of JALLAY010000255.1, from coordinate 17,870 downwards.
AAATCCTGTATTGTCATTGTGTAATGATTGCTGTTGTGGTTCTTCGTTGCCGCTGGCTATGGATTACCATTCCGTTGTGCAGATGGAGTCTTGTTTTTCGTTGGTGGCGGTGGATCTTCAACAAGTCCCATTTTTTCGGAGTTGCGGCTATGTTGCTGACCGTTTTCTCTTTTTCGAAGCCACTAGTGTTGTTGTTGCCGATGCGGTAATTCTATTGGTGCTGGTTCTTCAGGCGATGAATGGAGGTGTTATGCCACGAGAGACACGACGATCATCATGGTTTATGGTTTGGTCCCATTTTTCGGTTTTACGTGAGTGTTCTTGGTTGAGTTTGGAGAGAGACGCCTACACCTTTTTCTTTATGTCCGAGCAACGGAAAGTGATTTTGGCGGGAGAAGTGATGCTTGAAAATTGGCGGGAAGACTTGGGAAGACGTCAATTTCCCGTCCATCAAACATCAAACATCAAATCAAATGATGAATCATGGCACCGATCATGATGGACTATGGCAGCTTCCCCTCTGCCAACAATGGACTCAGATTTCACACAATAACACGCAGGAACACATCTTTAGCTGCCGTTGCCGTTGCAGCTGCGGTTGTCATTGCCGTGTTAGTGGTTTGTCAGGATGTTATATCCTTATGGAAGAGAGGTAGTTTGATCAGTCAAGTTGACGTCTTGACATTAAGCATCACGCAAGCACCCGATCCGCATGCCTACCCACGTCACCCTTTTATAAAACGAAACGGTCGCAATATCACAATACCAGTTATGGGATTCCCTTCTGCATCGCTCGCACCACTTTCGCACGAAAGTGACCAAACCCTGGCAAACGAAATCATCCGGCACGCCGTGGAAGATTTATCAATTTCTTACTTTGATGTAGCTCCAGAATATGGCGATGGCGTGGCTCAATCGCGTTTGGGGCCCGCGTTGAAACCTTATAGAGAGCGTGTTTTTCTCGCTGCAAAGACTATGTATCGATCGGCTCGGGAATCAGCAATTGATTTGTCTAATACGTTGAATGCGCTTGAAACAGATCACTTGGATTTGTACCAATTTCATTCCATTAGCACTGAAAATGATGTCGATACAATATTAGGAGATGGAGGGGCAATGGAAACTTTTCAAAAGGCCAAGCGGGATGGAGTCATTGGGGCAATTGGGTTTTCAGCTCATTCAGAACCCATGGCAGTAAGAATGATAGAGAGCGGTTTAGTACACACATGCATGTTTCCGATCAATTTTGCTGCCTATAATTATGGAGGTGTAGGCCGAAAGGTATTAGACGCAGCAATCAAGAACAATGTAGGTGTAATTGCATTAAAATCTGGAGCAAGGGGTAGATTGAATTCAGAGACAGGGAATCCAGTCAAAGTCCCTGATAAATTCAAACATATTCCAGAATGGAAACGAAAGGAGATGATAGATTATCCAGTGAAAACCAGCAAAATTCATCCTACTGAATGGTATGAGCCTGAGGACAACGTGGACATGCTCCACAAACTTGTACTATGGTCGCTGAATCAACCAGGTGTATCAGCAGTGCTGCCACCTGCATCATTGGATTTGTTAGATGGAATCTCTGACATGCTGAGAGGTAGAATAGATGTACCAACTTTGGAGGAAGGTGATGTTGAACTTATGATGGAGAGATATGCTGGTGTTGTCCCAATTTTTCACAATAGAACTATTTCTGGAACGAAAGTATCGACATAAAGTCAAAGTAAAAACACTATCGGAAAAAATGTGGATTACACTATCGTATTCTCCCAATTTAAACTACAACTGATCCAAATTCATTCATTGTTGTTGGCTGACAAAAAAATCATACCGTACAATGTCACAACCAATTATTTTCTGTTCTTTTTCTTTTTATCCAGTAAATCTTTCTTCTGGTTCATTTTCTTCTCCATTCTCTCAAATTCATTAATCGAGTCAGTCACCAACTTCACATGTTCTTCACATTGATCCATCCCATTCTTCATAAACCAAGATGCCATCGTGACAACTGTATGATAAATCACCACAGCAGGAAAATTTCTTTGGACTTCTTCAACGCCCTCACCGATACATGATACTGGTTGTTTTGTATTAAAATAAAATCCAAGTTGGATTGGGACCAAAGCACTGGAAAGGAAATATGGTGTATTATTTATATCCAACGCCGATTCACCGCGGGGTATGAGGATAAAGGCAAGAATGAAGGCAGTTACCACAGCCAAAATCTCATAATATGTGTAGCCGAAAATTATGCCAAATACATCCATTCCACTGATTGGTTCTTGTTCTTGCGATCCCCCTTCATTCAAGCTCTTTATGTCACTAATGCATGATCCAATCGGTTTTTGAAGCTGATAAAGCATTGCAAAAATAATAACTAGGCTCATAGCAAACATTTGGCTTCGCCATGCTGCATGGAGATCGGCAGTGCGTTGACGAGATACGATGAGTTTGGCACGTGCTGCCTTGAGTTGCTCAACGGGTGTAGGTTCTCCGTTTTGTTTGTTGTCTTGAGGTGCCTCCGCTTTGGTGGTGGGAGTGACGTCGTCTTTTTTCCCTCTCCTTTGTCGCAAGTTATCTGACATATTGCTTGACGATGTTTTGTATGTAATGTTGCTGGACTCCGTTAAGGACATCCAACGAAATGTCTAAAAACGAGACGGCGGCTGGCGGTCGAGGTAGGAGGGTGGAGGTGGAGGCACTTGTGGTAGATAGAGTGAAGAGAGTGACAGAGAGGTGAGATGGTTTGGTGAAGCTTACTTTTTACCTTTAACCTTTAACTTGTTTTAACTCATATTTCAATACGGAAAATAATAAATTTTTATATCCAAAAAATACTTTTAAAGGTAAAGATACGATATCTCAACATAGGTAAACATCAACAACCTTCATCCTTCATCAACGAGACTCACATCATCATCACAGATCGTCACCATCATCCATCACCTCACTCGCTCTACCATATTGTTCAAGGCACTGCTCCGAGAGGACCACAATGAATGCACTAAAAATCACATGCCTGCTACTGGCAGCAGCCAGCAATTGTGGCACCCAACTCGCATCAGCCCTTCAATTCCCATCCCCCGAAATATCCCGTCGATCCGCCATCTCTACAATCGCATCCGCCTCTACAATCATCGGAGCATCTGGATCATTGCCATCTATTTCCGTAGCTAAAGAGTCAGTCGGTGGTCCGAGCGTTGTATTGAATAGCAAGAATAAGAAGGAATTTCCTCTCGCATCGTTTGGATTGCAGGTGTATAATGATGACACTGCGTATAAACTGACGCTTGTTGCTTTGGAGGCGGGATATCGCAATTTCTTTGCGAGTGTGCTTGCGGGGAATCAGAAAGGGTTTGCTAAGGTGATTGTCGGTTTGTATGAATTAATAAAGGGTAAACACGGCATTTCTAACATCATGATTTTTCAATCTTTTTACTATTAAATTTCAAGGCAATCAAAGCATCTGGAATACCTCGGGATGAACTTTACATCTGGTGAGCCAAGCCAAAACGAATTTCAAACACTTCGAATAATTTGGAACTCACAGATATTTTGTTAATGTAATTAAAGTGGAACTGTTCTATCCAATCGTGTCGACAAGGAAACAGCAGCATACAGAAAAACCAAACAGGGATGCCTTGAAAACATGGAAGCAATGGCCATGGGGAATATAAACAAACTAGACATGATAATGCTAGATTATCCTGGCCCAAATGACGAGAGTATTCGTGGTCAGTGGCGAGCATTCGAAGAAATGAAAGCCAGTGATCTAACAGTGGACGATTTGGCAGTGTCTAATTTCTCTCCTACACAATTGGATTCAATTTTAGCAGTTCCAGGAGCAACAAAGCCTACGGTCAATCAACTGCCATTTTCAGTTGCATACCATCCTCAGGGAATACTTGAATACAATACTAAGAGAGATGTATTGGTACAGTCTTGGTCGCCATTGTCCAAAGTTTTGCGCCGTTATGGTCCTCAGTTGGATGATATTGGAAAGAATTATGGTAAGAGTGCTGCTCAAGTGGGTCTGAGATTCATTGTACAGAGTGGGGCTGGGTTTTGTACACAATCTTCTAATAAGAGTCATTTTGTGGAGGACTTGAATGTGTTTGATTTCAAGTTGAGTGATGAGGAAATGTCTAAGCTGTACTCATTTGCCGCATGATACTAACTTGTTGTAAAATGAACCTGACTAATGTTAAAATGAACTTGCATTTCAACTTGCTATCTGAAATTGGACAACTTAAAAATAATAGTTTTCTGGAAAGAAATAGAATCAGCAGGATGCAGGCAGGTCTTGAGCATGTAAGTTAGGTTTGTGAAATACAGCACAAACTGGGTGAACTGAGAGCTTGGAACAAAGCAAAGCCGCTAACAAAGTGATGAAGAGTTTTTACACTTCCAATTTGAACACAATTAAAAGTTGCAAATTGTAAAACTGCATTATCTACTTAAAAATGTATATAAATGAATTGAAATTTCATTGTGTTATAAATGTTTGTCAGATACACTCCATGTGTGTTCAATAATGCACTCCTTGGTATGAAGTACACATTGGAGATGCATAACTAGATGAAGCATATAATTCCATGTATGGAATAGTGCTTGGGTTCAAAGATGTATTATTCAATACAAAGGGATCTCATCTGGTATCAATAAGAATACTGGGGCTTTTGCAGCAGTAAAGGAGCCTTTGAAGGTAAATGCTACCAACCTTGAACTGGCGCTTAGCCTATTTTGGGCCCAAAAGTTCAGGATCAATATTCCATTCTAATTTGAAAATGTGGTGTACATGTCTTGTTGTCCAAATGGATGATTTATAGTATGAACTACAAATGTTAATCAAGATTTCGTTTTACTAGCCTCTGATTATTTGACAATGAAGGAATGTTGTTGCTATTTGTGAGCAATTGTTGATTAATACTTGAAGAATTGACAAGCAAGCTACGAAAAATTGATATAGGGTTGGAAGTTAGTAGAACATTACAACGCTCACTATATTTCAAGGATGTGATGTTTGTCTTGTATATCATGCTATCCAGTTACAGGCTACATTGCTTGGGAGATTTGGTCGGATTTTATTCATGACTGAAGCAAAACAAGAGCCCATAAAGCCAAAAAGCTAGAGTTTAGAGCCCACTTGAAGGTTGGGTAAATCATATCAGTCATGGATGATGAGCCGGATAGCCCATGCAATCTAACATTTGTCGAATCACGAGAAATTCAATTTTCTGATGTTCTTTTTGGAACTGCTCTGAAAATAGAACGAAAAGACCGTTTTTTTGTAGAAAGATCTTATTAATTCTGAATAAAAATGAGAGAATCTGTTTACTTAGGATANGAGAAAGAAAGAAGAAGAAAGAGAAAGAAAGAGAAAGAAAGAGAAAGAAAGAGAAAGAAAGAGAAAGAAAGAAAGAAAGAAAGAAAGAAAGAAAGAAAGAAGAAGAAAAGAAATTGGTGGAAGAATCCGGAGCAAAAAGAAAACCTCTTCGGACTCCTCTCTTGGGAGGATCCCAAAGAAAAAAGAAAAGTGTTTTGCTGGCTCCGGCTGTCGATCTGCGGATCCGAGAATGCCGAGGCTTACGCCAAGGCAATAGCCAACGAAGCCTCCGCATTACACCATATCCCTGCAACCACGGCCATATACATTTTTGAATAGGTTGGACTCCAGCCTAAACAGAAATGTATATGGTCTATTTGGCTCATACAATTTTTAAATTGATTAAGCGTTTATTTTAAAACCAGAGAATTAATGCTTTAACTGCTGCATAATGAGCGTCATTTTCGGCTTTTATCCAAAGACGATCGTGATCCTCTTGCTACCATCACACAAAGGTTTTGAGTTGGTTTTAAAACGAAGATCGATTGCGGAAAAAGTTGCAGAGATATGCTCCTCAGCAATCGATAAAATTTGTTCACAGCCATTTTTGATGTATTAGGATTGATGCATTAGATATTGGAAAGGCTTTGTAATCTTTTATTGACTTCTATGGAATGTCCAGCTTTTCATTGACTTGATGTTTTTTATGGACTTTGTCAAACTTTCCAAAACTTTGATGGATTTTGTGGGATTCAGGAAGTTCAGAGAATATAAGATGGGGAAAATCGAAAATTTCAATTTTCCCCATTGTTGCTGACTCACATCTCGAATAGTCTCGAATCTTCTCGAATCTCCGACTCATTGAACTCGGCGGTCGGCGGGCCCATCACCCATCACCTCCCATCACTCACATCTCACCATCTCATGACTCATGACCTCCTCCGCCCTGGGTAAGATAGCGGACTGATGCAGGAGATGACCCATAAACCGTAACATACACAGTGAAGGAGATCGTCCAGCAGCTGAAGAAATGGGTGCCTCCCAATCTCAATCATCAACCCCAGCAGCAACCACCAGCAAAGTACTCCAAACCCCCATCATCACCACAGACGACAATGAAACCTCCTCTCAAACTTCCGCACCCATCCCCACCGGTCACGAATACGATCTAATGGATCAACTGGCCTCCAACCTCCCATCGGTTATGGACGATGAATCTCGACAACAAGTTGAAGAGTATATTCGATCTTGTAACAATGGGAAGGGTCCTATGGTGGCGTGTTTTAGTACCGCTGAATATTTGTCGTTGTTTTTACGGAAGCACGGTGAGGCGGCAGATTTGTACTACAATACCTGTTTTAGAGGCAAGGATGATAAGAGTCCGAATGGAGTAGAGGTAGATGGATCGAAGGCCTGTAGGTAATCAATGATTAGACGCTTGAAAAATGAATGAAAATTGAGTTTGTCTAACAATCTTTCGCATTATCACTCTCCCAATTTTAGATCCTCCCAGTTGTTTCAACTTGGGTCAAATGCGCATGACGGGCAAAGGTCAAACCAAATTCTCACACAAAGAAGGGTACGACTTATTCGACAGAGCCTGTCGCGGTGGACACGGTGGAGGATGCTACATGCAAGCCAAAATGTTGATGAGTTATCCCGGATCCATGGGACCAGATGTCCCGTACGATGTTGAAAAGGCCGCCAAATTGTTGAAATACGTGTGTGAAGAGAAGGAAGATAGTGTTAGCTGTTTTACTCTGGCCACGATGTTATTAAGAGGTGATAGGGTTAATTCAGAAGCAGATAATGTAAGTCCCATGGAGGCACGGGGTGAAGTTGGATTAATGAAGAGGGAGAATGAGGCCAGTAGAGAAAAGTTGAAGAGTGATGCACGAACTTCTTTGCCGAGAGATACAACATTTGCAGAACAGTTGTTGCAGAGGGGATGTTCTCGTGGTCATCCTCCGAGTTGTTATAATTTAGCTGTCATGTATACACAGGGTGATGATGGGATAGAGAAGAATGAGGAAAAGGCTACTGAGTATAAGAAAAAGACTGAGGAGTTGGTTCAACGATTTGGTGGGTTTGGAATGGGTGGGATGTAGTTTTAAACAAAAGAGGCTGGTCAATTGGCCGTGGGAATAAACAATTGTCTCTACGATCCTGTTGTTTAAACTGTCATGCATATAAGGGTCTCAGGGACCCAGATATTTCCTCACAGTAAACTCTTTTTGTCCATAGTGCTCCAGGCTCCAGGTCCAAGCAGTGACTTAAAAATGGAGAATGGAGGACCAATAAGTAAACGTGATAAATCTCCATGTGCATCATTTTCGGATAAAGTACGACTTTGGTTTTTCAGACAGACCAAGAATTTCTTGACCAGTGTCCCGAAACTGTTCTCCCAACAGTTCTCCCATGAGAATATCCGGGAATAATCAAAGAAAGAATGAATCCGAAGCGAGTCTGATAAATAGAGATGGTGACCCTGGCCCCGCATGAGTGGGAGAAACACTGTAAGATTCTTTGAAAATCTTTGGTCCTAGGCTATGGTGCGACCTATTCTCAAGTCAAAGATCATAATCTGGCACTCACAAGAATTGGACACCCAGATCAGCACAACTCTGCAAGAATGGGCATAACAGATGATGAAGCAAAAGATTTTCCCACCATCAAATTGGTGGATCAATAACCAAGACTAAAACTATTGAATTAATGGTGAACTTATTGGAATATCAGAAATGATGGATTTATTAGGAAATTTCATAGTCTGGCTTATACGGTGCCTCCAATACAGCATTTTCAAGGATGTCAAAGGAAAAAGTTAACAAAAATAGAAAAAAAAACATTGGCCACTGTTCGCAGTTCCCTCCAGAATGGTTATGTAAAGGAAGAAGGCAGTGAAGCAACTTCTACTGCTTTCAACACTGCAGATAGAATCTTTTTGTTAACCAGAGTTCTGGGTATCCAAGAAGTGATAATGGAGACCTAACAGCCCGGTCAAAGAAATCAACCAATCTTTTTGCTGGGTTTGCAGCATCAGGCAGCTGTTTTTATCCTCATAACAGCAGTGTTTGAAGCAGCTAAATATTTCTGCAGTGTTAGATCATTGTTATTGTCATTATTCGTTAATGTGTCACGTTTGTCACAAGCATGAAGGGTAAATGCAGCCACAAGTACAGTTGCTGAGCACCATTACTGCTACAATAACAGCGACCACAATAACATCATTAATCACCTTTCACTGCAGCTGCAGTCCTTCCGCTGATTCTTTGCAAACACCACAACCCTCAATGTAAATAATGTAATAAAAACAGCTTCTGTTGCTGCTACATTTGCAGCAGCAGTGGTGGCGGCTGTTAGTATAGATAATGGTGTTCTAGTTTTTACAGAGAGCAGCAACTGCGCTTTTTTAGTAGAGAAGAGTTCGTCCATGCATCAAGTTTGCAATTTCTCATGATCACTGCTACCGAAACTGGTGGTTTAGCTGCTAGACTGGTTGTAAATAGTCAACCTGTTGGTGGCAGTTGACTGGAAATTTAGACGAATGATCACAGACACCCAACAAAAACTGCAAATCAAGTTTTCGTGATTTGTGGTTTCAAAGAATTCTGATAAAATATCGGGTAAAATATTTCTAGCATTCTTGTTCCGGAAAAATTCTCTTTATTCCTAAAAAAATGGCATAGAGTCATTTCTGCAACTTTTCCAATTTAGGACTAGCAAGGTCATAGACTAAAATATTCAATTTCAGATGGAACTATGGGTTGGTAAAAAATACAAGCTACTTAGCAGGCCAGGTATATTGCCATATTGGAGTTGTGGCCAGCAAGACAATGGCTGTTGTGTTCTAAATGGATTTGCAAAGGAGTTGCATTGCGTAAGACAAGTATGATAGTTTCCTATCAGTTTTAAAATTACTTTTTCTGCTCATCCAACATCATCTGTTTGAATTATGGTCTTGCGCAACAACATTTTTCTCCGTAGAATGAATTACCCTGTTAACAGTGTTGTTTATGTCTACTTGACCCTGATAAGACATACTTTAGTACCTAATGTATCTCTGAGGCTGGTTTTAAAGCAGCTAACAAAATAGATAGTCAACTCTAGTACTTCAAAGTATTTTCTGGCTGGTCAAAGATAATAATTTAAGCTTATCACCACTATGTTTCCATTACAAACAATTCTGGCATCATCAACACATCCTCAGCCATAATCTTACCATAATACGTCTGAATCTCCTCCGCACCCTTGTGAAAAGTGTCTTGATCCTCTACAATTATTCGGATTCTCAGCGGAAGATGGTCAGGACGTATTGTAATGTCCACAGTATCAGATGATGGAGTTATCATCACGATGGAATCGAGATCAAAGTCATCCGAGCCCTCGGCATTAAACACCAATGAAATACGAGATTGATTGTTCTGGAACCAAACAGTATTGCTGTCATACACTTTGTTTGAACTCGGAATAATTGGTAGTTGAAGTTTCAACACCAGTGATTTTGTCAACTTCCCTTCCAAATACAAATCAGTTGTACCATCATGACTCCATATCGAACGATCCAATAGCTCTCCACCAATCCTCGATGTTACAATGGTACCATTTCCAACAGGACAAACCTCTCCTTTCTGCACAGTAGAATGACTAATATTAACTCTCCGCCCACCATCCCACCAAGATTCAACCACAGGACTCTTCATCATCCCACCCCCCTCCAAACAAACATCCCTCACCAAATCCACCGGTTCAATACTCTGCCTCCCATGATCCCAACCCAACCCATACTTCTTTGCAAAAGCCCATCGACACATCCTACACGAATCATGCGCCCATGTAAAATTATACTTTTTCAAAAATTCCTCCGGATAAGGAAATTTCCTCCATTCATGATAGGATTCGTACAAACTCTGATTATTCATAACTTGAATCAAATACGTTGCGAGGTCTTGTGTAGATGGAAAATCATCTACGTATATAACACCGTGGATGCTACCAATATGTTCTTTGATATTACTCGGTCCAAGAACTACGGGTAGTGTACCAGAATGCAGTGTCGCCCACAACTTTTCGGTGATGTAATCATCCACTCTTCCATTCTCAAATGCCAAGTGAAATAGATATTTTTCCATAACTGCAGTTTTATTTTGTAAATCCACACCCGGGGGAGGTTTGGCATTGTTCAAACAAGTCGAGAGGGAATCAACGCGGAGGCCATGTTGGATGAGTTGAGTGACTACATCGTTACGGTTGTTTTTGGCTCCGCAGTTCCGGGCTAGGAAGGAGGCGCCTTTGATTGCAGTTGTGTAGTTTACTGGTGGGGTGCGGAGGGTGTTACCCCAGTGGTTTTTGTCGAGGGTGAAGTATGGCACGGGGATTTCGGATTTGAATGATGTTGTTGCATAATAGTTCTGTGTGTTGTGTAAACAGTGTTGTGCAAGTAGAACAAACATAATGGTAAGGCAAGATTAGATGAATGACATGGAAAGTTTTGTTAATTAATCTCTATTGGAGAACAACACTTACATTCTTCTTCCAGGCATTTTCATCAACTGCAAGTTGAGGATAATAATGCTAAACAAATACATAGACAATTAGACCTTACAAATCCAACAACAACACATTCCAATATATAAAACCATCAAAACCAACTCACCGAACCCTCAATCCCAAACTCAAAAGCCCAATCCGTCCCATGTACAAACTGCTTCCCCGTCAATCCCTGTTTATGCACATACTCACACTTGATATCGCAATACAGTCCAAAATCACGGTTGAATTGTATCTTGTAAATCAAACCATGTTGAGTATCATTACGGATTATATTTTTGTTTCGTCGTCCATCGTGTAGTGGGTAGGTTTGTCGTTCAAGGGAGGAGGAGTATGTGTCGTCTATTGCTTGGGTTTGTTTGTTTTTGATTGATATCCTGATGAAAAACGGTTACATTAGATCTGGATCTCTGATCTTCACAAAGTCCAAGGTGTAGCTATTTCGTATACAAACTCACCCAGGAAACAAACCCTTATTCTCCACAGTCGGAACCAACCCAAACGAATGCGATGTCAAACTCCCCTTCCATGCACTACATTCCTTCGCAACCTCGGACTTTTTAGGACCTACCAATATCTTTCCATCACAGATAAATCTATCCCTATTGGAGGGATTGTACCATACCAAAGTCACGTTGCTACTGCTGCACACTGCAATTCCACGGGGTGAACGGCATGCCACTGCTTTATTATGAAACACTGTTGATTCAATGTGAGCCAAATGAGCGAGAGTATTATTGGATAGCGTTGTGGATACAAATCGAACACGTGTTAATGGCTCATCATTAGTGGAGATTATTTGCGAGGGGAGGAAATTTGATATAAGGTATTGAGTGGAGAGGAGTTGGGCTGTGAGGAGGAAGAGGATTATTAGTGGGGTGGGATGGCGTTTTGGACGGCGGGGGTTGGGGAGTGCCATTGTTTCGATGGGGCTTTGTGTCCTTTTGTGGCGGTGGCAATTTCAATGTTTCGGGGTGCTTTATACCTTTACGCTTATTTAGTTATTATTGCTCCTGCAATTATTTTGCAACAAAATATGAAGGAAAAAATAATATTTAAATAACCCTAAAGGTCATAAACCTTTTAACGGGCGGACAACATCGCCTAACTCGCCCTCGCCCATGGCTCATCGCTCATCGCTCATCGGCGCCGCCGGCCGCAGTGAGGAGAGAGGCAGCCAAGCAAGTATCTAAACGCAAAATTGCACCGCCTTTCATCTGCAACCTTCATGCCCTTCATAGAATGGATCTGCGTCGCTGCCATACCAACGCTACTGTGCTCAAGAATCGTCGATTGTTCATCTTTGCAATGGTTCATGCCCGTGTTAATTTTATCTGCTGTTCTTACGCTGGTGACTATAATTCTCTTTGGAGATACCTACAATCGTAATGACAGCAACGGACATGAGGAGAACAAATCAAACACATCGAGTATCAGAGGGACAGGTGTCGTCATAGGATCACACCTGATGCCGATATTATATATGTCCATTTATGTATTACAATGTGACAACAGATGCAATCAACCGTCAACAGATTCATCATGTCTGATTGGGCAGTCGAACCATTTCAACTCAACACTTCATTTGAAACTCGCAATGTACGGGGGGCTATCATTTGCAATTTCTAATCTTTATAAAAGATGGCAGCATCGAAAGTTTGATTCGAGCAGACTGCGGAGTAACGGATTTGAGACGACTGGAATGAATGGAAAAAGTTGCAAACACACAATGAAACGACTCAGAAGCCTCTCGCTGATGCATATGACTTCTACAATTTATGCTATGCTGCTGTTGTTAGATCTGGTGATATCACCACTGCTACAAAACCAGCTGCAGAATCACAATGCCATGTCCACATTATCAACAGGGATACTTCATTTACTCTTAATATCAAGTCACACACAATCTGCACCACCCTCGTGGCAGCATGCCTTTTCTCCCGGTGAATGGATGATGGTTTCAACTTTCATCACCACAACCATTGGTGAATTCTTCATACAGCACATATTAAAACTCACAATTCAGCTACCAGAGCATATTATCGTAGCTCATGCTGGATTGTGTGGTTGTATCTTGGGTATTGTTGGAAACATATGCTTGCAAAGAATTACTCATGGAGGAATGGAAATATTCCCCTCGCTGGGTGTGGTTGTAGCCACTACCGTGGGATGCCTGGAGGTGGCATTAGAAACTATTGTTCCAAAAGAAGTGGTTGTGTCAATACCTCTTTTTGGACTGTCAGTTCCACGATCAATACATTGGATTGCGGTATTTCTCACTGCAAAACCAGACACTGATCAATTTGGCACCTCTGTTCTTCCGTTTCGTGTGATGATACTCCTATATTGGATGATTGTTCTCATTGTATCTCTTTTAATATCCGTCCGAGTTGCATCCTGGACTACTCATACAACAAACGACATATTATCAAAAGTACAAAATGAATCACCATTACAAGCATCAACTACCAGAAAAAGACGAGTTATCATTGCAAGGAAATACTTTCATCTCGTGGCCATACTATTATTTGCTCCCGTAACCTATCTAGATCCAGATATGATGTGTTTATCTTACGCAATCGCAGTGGCATTATTGCTTATATTGGAAATGGTGCGAGCAACTCAAAAAGTTTTGCAAGAGAATGAAGGTGGGATTACATCATTGAATGAATATTATGCAGTATTTTTCGATGAGAAAGATGCAGGTGGAGGGATTGTAGTGTCACATATCGGACTTGTTATTGGATGTGCAATTCCTCTTTGGGTTCATCAATTGTTGCAATGTCAGCCTCAGATGTATGGGAACTTAATAAATTTGCAACTTGTCAGTTTGTTACCATACATTGGAGTGATAGTGCTTGGTGTGGGAGATTCAGCTGGTGCTATTGGAGGATTGTCTTTTGTTGCCCCTACTCGTTGGCCGGGATCAACGCGTACTTTAGAGGGTTCTTTGTGCATGTTGATTTCTATGCTAATTGCCATGGGATTGTTGGGTATCATGACTGGTAAAGAACCTCTGGTGTGTGTCAGAGTGTCCTTTTTGCCTTTTGCAATTTTGACACTGGTAGAGGCCTCAACGAGGCAGGTTGACAACATTTGCCTTCCCATTTCAGCTTGCACATTGTTCATTCTTGTTAGTTGCATTGAGGAGCTTGGCAAAAGAAACTAGATAAGTTAAAGCAACCTTCTCATGTCTTTTCTAATGAGGGTCAAATTTGGGGGGTAGGTGCTTCCTGGAAGTAATCCATTTCCTCCAGAAATTGAGCAAACAAGACAAACACAAAAGTGTGTATCTCTAGATAGGGTGTGTTTTTCTTGCAGAAAAAATCAGAAGACTATTAAACCTTATCTATGAGATACTTTTCGCAGAATGAGCTTATTTGTGAGCTCACAGATAAGTTCATTTTGCAAAATGAGTATATTTTTAAGGGGTGGTCATTAGATCCAAACCGGACCCTACGTTAGAGATGTAGCTAGGTCATCAGACTCCTAACCTGATTATTGATTGTGACATAAAGAAAATCTTCATTAAAGGGATATGACATCATATGATGTAAAATTCTTGTCAAATAATGTCACCAGTGTCTTAAATATGTCAACTTTGAACCAATGGTGTCAATTGGAACCTACCTTTCTTGTGACAAGTCGTCAGATTGCATCTCAAATTACGACAGGCATTTCTTTTTTGCGGGAACAAAAGCAGGATGTTACAAAGTGAAGTAGCAAAGTCTAGAGAATCAAAAATGACAGGGTTACAGAATCAATTAGTGCAAGGTGAGGAGGTTGCAGAGCCCCGATCTTGTTCTCTAACAAAGGACCAGCTTTTGTAAATAGCACTATTCTTGCGGTTAGTCTTATTAAGACTACAATAAAGGGCTGAAGATATACTAATTGCGAAAGAAATTGAATATGAACAGGCATGAATGTAGGTTGGAACCACCATGTCTCTCAAGCTTCTGATAACCAATATTAATTAAATCACAATGACTTTCCCTTATTGATGCTGACCACATTTTTCGTCTCTGTTTACTATGACGACCAAATAAAGAGTTAATGATTTTTATATTTGACCTCAGCTTCAGCAACTTAACCACCGAATTGTGGCTGATGAAAATATGAAACAGCAATTCAAGTTAATTACTGCAAACAAAATCAAAAGACATGAATTTGCAAATAATTCACTCATCAATTAACAGGAATCGGAAAATGACGATCTGACTGTTTGACTAAACCATCTCCTCGATAGTGGCGGTCTGAATCAATTGGTGGATCCGATTTCAATCTATCCATACAATTCAAACGGACTGGTTGAAATGAACAACAGCACCTGTCTGTTTCAATTTTTAATCCAATTGAAATAGACGGACAGATGAATTGTTGCAAATGTGATGGTCTTTTGAATCAAATGCTGTTCAAAACATTTGATTTGATACATAACAAAATGGAGATCGCAACAAAGATTGCACTTAGATTTTTGTGATATGTTTTAGGTAGATAGGCCTGTGCAAAAAATAGCAGTCGAAATCCCGAAAAGTAGCAGTAAAAATAGCATTTTACGTCTACGAATTCCTACGTACATTTTGTACCAGGATTTTGTGGCGGGAACGCCACGTGGAAGCCCCTCAGGTACTCTGGCATGTGACTTGTGGCGGAGTGAACCCCAGGTGTGGGAGTGGTGGAGAACCAACCACTCTCTACACCTTGAATGCTCTATTTTGCTGAAGCAGTGCACCTTGTTGTTCTTGTCCAGGTTTTAAGTGCATTAGTGGAGTGTGTATTCAGTCAGGGTCAGTGCAAACTCAACGTTGTATCGCCTCTTGAAGGAAACATGGATGTTCGTTTGATGGAATGGAAATGTAACAAGTATCCCAGTGGAATTGAATAGATAACACATTCTAAAACATATTTATACATTCATTACTGTGTTACACAGCTGTTACATTGTATTAGGAGTGAGTGGAGGCTCTAATGAGACTCTGGGAGGTCTAGAACAGTCAATATGGAAGTGCTACTTTTACAAGAAAAAAGTAGCACTTCTTACTACTTTACTTAGTCACTTTTGAAACTGCTGAAAGTAGTAAAAATAGCAGGCCTCAACACTTAATCGAGAGTCAATGTCCTCTGCAGTTACATTCAACTAATTCGAGAGGTCTACTTGCTAGAGGAAACCTAGGAGGCCTTTATTGATACTTTAAGTGGGAGAGAACCCGTAAACGGGAATGTTTTTATGACTACCTAAGAAAATTCATTAGATTCTGGATTCCCCCAGGCTATCATCTGACAGGATATCTTGCAAGGGCCCTCATTGATTTAGGATATTGGTGATTGGTTCTTCTTAAGGTACTGTTCCATCAGAAGTAACAAAACAATCAACATTGGATAGACCAACCACAAGAGGTCATTACCAATGTGTGTTTGATAGGCCGCCCAAAGAGAAGATATAGAACATGTAAACACTGCCATACCTACAGATTGTTTGCAGAACAATTGTGCTCTATGACCAAAGCAAATAACTATCCAAGGTCCTGAGAAATGCATACACAACCTCCACGTGGAGTTGCTCAAAAGATACAGAAATATAAATAGGTTTGAGAGAGATCACTAACTGAGTTGAAATGGGAATTGATGTACTAGAGTTCATACAGCAAATGGATGATTAACAGTCATCCTGAAGCACTTCCATAGCCAACCAAGCCAAGATCTCAGCAGAAAGGACAAGATGATGAAGGAAGATGCATTCTTGCTCTAGAAGATTGCAGGTGACTTCTTCATGAAAAAAACCATAACATGTCAATATCAATAAGATGATCCCAACTGTAGAATCTTCTTGGATGTATACAGGGAATGTGACAGACCAAGCACCTGCAGCCAAATAACCAGATACTGAGATGCAACGCGAAACTACCCAAAGTTCAGGGCAATAAAGGTCCATCTCCAAAGAACAAATGATATTTATTTAAGAGGTTAGATTGAGAAATATCTGACACATCTCGTACGTAATTTGTTGCAGCAATCAAAAAGATTGAATAAAAATGGATCAAGTTTTGGTGTTGGTTGGAGACCAAATGGTGAGAGCACTATATGCTTGACCTCAATAAAACACCATCACAGCCACAGCAAGCTCTACAGATAATCTGGTAGGCTTACAACTGGCAAAGAAGTGATCAGACACACAAGTAAGGGAAGACCACAAATTCTCAAATCACTGAATGAAACACCGACAACAGCCATATCAATGTGTACTGGGTGGATAACATCCCGGCACACTGAAACTGAATAGCCTTCCTTTAAAAGACAAGTAATGACAAGTTTCAAAAGCCTTGTCACACAATTGATGAGAACATAGGATGAACTGACAGATTGCATCATAATCATAAACCACCAACTGGGTTTGCATCAAAATCCCTCGGTGCTGTGGTGTCATTAGATGATGAGGGAAACATGTGCACCCTCGGAGCGACGCCTTCACCCTCCGAGGTCAGTAATTCATATTTGCTTGACTTGATGGATTCACTACACGAAGGAAGTAGAGAGAGCAAGACAAACTTTCTTTTGCATTGGCCATTGTACAATTTGGAAGAAGCCAATCCATGCAATTTAAAGGAGCTGAGAAGAAAGCATGGGCTTACTTGGCTGAGGAATTCAATGTCCTATCACAGGTATCCCAATATGAGGGAAAAGCTCAAAATTGACCTCACATCCAAGATTATGAAAGGAGTTATGGACTTGGATTTGAGAAATAGACCATGCAACTGCAATGCAACTTCCAAGACAAAAGATGAAAAATGTTTGTATGCTGGTGAATGTAGAAGAAGCATGGTCATTTATGAGCTTGAGTGTACTTGCTGCAAACAATCATATGTTGGCAAAACACAAGTATACCTGAAACAAAGAACAAGCCAACACATGAAGGATGCCTGGAACCATGCCCTAGCAATGAGAAAGAAATATGGACACAACAACTGGATAGATAGAGGAGGGTCAACAGGAT
>JALLAY010000254.1:0-20741 GCA_036939635.1 Cyclotella baltica | reverse complement strand
TGATGAGTACCATCTAATACTCAGTGTTTTTTTTTTTCACCAAAAATTCCATATTTTTGATCCAACGGCCAAATTTGTGACTGTGGTCCCCAAAAATGTGTATTTCTTGTTTTAGGTTTTCTATGTGCAAGGCTAAAGCGATCACAACGCATTCAAAACGGCCCTTTCTCATTCATTTTTTGTTCCAAACCAATCCAAACCGACGAAAATCGCATCTAAAAATCCACTCATTCTGTATAGGCTTAAATCATTCCTTCTCTAACGTCGGATTCATAACAGCCCACATTATTTCAAATTTTTTCCTCGAAAATTCTCGGATGGTCCATACTCTATGGACCCGTCACATCGCCATCCGGCCATTACTAGGCTCGCTTCTAACCCAGCCCCGGCTCCGCACCTCAGCTTGTACCTGCTTGTACGCTGTCTGCGTCCACATCACTCTGCTTTCTAATCATTATGCGGCTGATCGGTATCGACACCACCCTTTTAAGCACAGCTTAATCAAAATAAGTTAAATTATAAGTTCGTCGTCACAAACATGAAGCTATTCAAATCAAAAACCAGTCATGCTGGGTCGAACAAAACCCAGGACCCAACGGCTCTTCAAGAAGCAGCACCTCACCCAGACCAGTTGAAATGCCAAGTCAAAGCTCCTAACGGCAGTCAAGTGGCATTTGTACCAATTTGCTTACCTCTTTCAATAATGGCGAGTTACGCCGTTAAGGCCGCCGGCGGGAGCGACGAGGCAGCATGTATAGCAAGTGTTGCAGTCATCTCGCAGGGAAATGCAATTGTTAGTAGATTGCAATCGAATCATCACTTGACAGAGACAGATGCTTGGGAGTATGTCGATATTGTGGCACGAGGGACGCGGCAGACTTTGATGTGTACTGTTTGTGATAGTGATTTAGCAGATAGGGTTGAGGAGATGGTTCGTGGGGGAGGTCAGCTGATTTTGAATTCCAAGAAAGGGGAATGTTCAAGTATTCATGATTCGAGAGATGATGCAGAATTCGATGATTCAGTTGACGACGATGTACGGTCCATTGCTACTTCGGTATTGGATAATTTTGATCGAGACTCAATTACATATCCATCGTATAGATACGAGACGAGATCAGGTAATCACACAAGACATGAAAGTGGGTCCGAAAAACTAACCTATACTACATCAAGGTCGCGAAGTTACGTCAGCACCGCGGATACGGAGAGGCTTGCGTGTGGAATGATGGCATGCAGCGCACCAAATGATTACACATCACAGAAGACAGAGTCGACGAGGCCCACAAAATCTAGTTTTCAACGGCCCCATCATCTATCAGTGTCATTTGACCCCACTTGGGACACATCGCACAACCCAGATTTTTCTACAGCGTCGAAATTTGACCTTGATACATTTTATCCGGTTTCTAAAACATATTACCAACAAGTTCCTCACCATCAGCTACAAAACGAAAATTTATCAGTAGAGCCAATATCTGATAGAGCCTTGACTGTCATACCTGAGACTGACACAGAAGAAAGCAGTGCCCATGTCCCAAAAGTAGTATTCCAGGAACCTTGCATTTTTGTTCCAAAAGCTGTAAGCAAGACACCTGATTCGCCCGGTGGTGCTAGGGGGAATTTTGTTGTAGCCCCTCCAAGCTATGGAAGCCACGAATCAATGATGCCAAGTACTGCTCGGGGGATTTTTGCAACGGCAATGGTCTATAATGGTGTACAAGCAGATCCAAACACTTCAAAGCCAACCACTGTCAACACAGTCTCTGCTGTGCCAAAAGATGTGCCAGGTACAAATAATGGACAAAAAGCCAAGTCTGTATCTACTAATTCCATTCAATCTGAAATAAACAAGACTGGTTGGTGTTTTGGTGCTCACTGTTCAGCTCCACCTGAGTCTCCACGGATACAGAGGCAGCCACAGATACAGGTACAATCACCAACAATGACACAACCACATCATGAAATTTACAAAGATCAAAGTTCAGTGAATACTCCCATAACATATCAGTCGTATGTAGAGGCTGGAAAGGAGGTAGACGAAATAACATTCCTCAACCTTCAAAAACAGATGGGGGCGAAAAAGAAGAGGTCCTTTTTCAGAAAATTGAAAGGATTATTTAGAAAGAAATGATGTGTTAAATGGATAAGACGGACCTATCTTTCGGTCAAGTAGCACATCAGAAGCAACAGAGGTCGAAAAGGATATTTGGTTAAGATAATATGTGGTGAACAACTAGTCACAACAAATTAGGGGGTGAGATCAAGTGAGATGATTGTATTTCGATTTATGAACAATCGAAAATGGACAGATTGTGCCTACTGTACGTCAGTTTTCCAACAGGTATTCTTGCAAGTGCTTAAATTTTGCTATGATATGCTTTGTGTGCATTATTATGTAATGATTCTAGCAATGTTATTAGTATACCATATAAGGCTGCCATTAGTGTGATTCCAAGTCAAGTTCAGATTCAATCCTCATTACCGTGGTAGTATTACTTAGATGAATGGCTTCTGCTTTTGCCACATGTACAACATGGGGATGTCAAGAGTTGTTGGAAGAGGACCAGGAGCCATCATTTTTAAATCACATTGCCTCTCCACTTTGAACTTTCCTCTCATCAGAATGGTGAATGATGAGTGTTAGATTTGGCACAACAGAGGTAATGCCTACATATAATGAAGCACCCCAAGACATCGGATGGCAGGCATAGTATCTTTCAGTACAGGCCAACTGATCCACACCAACAGCGACAGTGGCCCGCACAATGGAGAAAGTGCCCACATCTTATGTTTAGGCAGAACATGACATCGGCTGTGCAAATGTGGTATCTTTCGGCATCCACCAACAGATCCATGCCATCTGCAATACTCTGTAGATCACCGTTTCATCTGAATTTAGATCTGTTAGATTTACTCTAATAGTCACTTACTAGATATCATAACCAATGACTATGCAATGTTTAGCAATGAGATCATACGATAAGTAAGTCATGATAATGTGCCCATCTCTTGGAAGCTGTATATGCTAACTTGACTCATATAAAACTCAGCAATATACCAATGATCACAACCAACTTGTGGGTTGGAGCAACAAACGAACCTCCTGCGCCACCTGTAAATGTAAGTAAACAGCCAACAATTCACTCTTACATAGGTCCCTGCCATTTTCTTGGGTTACAGTTGTGAACACTAGGATTTAGTTGAGTTAACAAGTTTGTGCAACTTTCCCCTTGTTGTCCTATCAAATGAAGCCAACGGCAAAAGCTCTATCAGAGTGCAGCAGCTAGGACAGTCATTGCTTTTAACTGAAAATTTCTTGAGAGAAACTACACTTGGCGGAGCAGTATAGCTGAACTTCAAAACTAGTATATAAGTGGTACTACCCATTGATTCCCGGGGCATTATTTAGGTTGCAACCATATGGTAGCATTCATTTATTGGTCAGAGTCAGGCTCGCAACACTATTTTGACTGTTGGTGCAGACAGTGCACGAAAAACAAAGATTCACCCCCGGGCTATCTAATACACAAGTTCCACTGATTTGCTAGTTTTCTCAATTAGTATAGGCCACAGTGGACTGTGGTCGAGTCATATATCTAATCTTCAGCAAAATTGGTGCATTGAAAGAACATAAATGCACCAATGATGTAGATTTCAACTTGAATCTTCATTAGATGATCATAAACACTTCTGTAGATATCAATTCTTTCAACAACACGATCAACTATCTCATCAACACTTCTACTTACAAAGACTGTAGTGAGCATCGAATTCAATTCTTTTGCCAATAGACTTCTGTTCCTGGTGTTTAGGATTCTCTGTGAGTTGGCTGACATCCTTCAACATGGATTCTGCAATCCTTTGAAACTTTCTTGTCTTTGAGGCAATATGCGAAGAAAAGTTGCATGTGATTGTTCTATGTTAGATGAATGACTTCAATAAGAGGGTTGTATGATGGTGGATTATTGGAGATAAAGTATTCACAATCAATTTTTAACTTAATTAACCACTCACTTATTGCTTCTTTAAGTATTCTTAAATTGCAGTGACATTTTAAAGTAAAAGGTTCTTTGCTTCATTGCATGCAGAAATGTGAAGTCTATTGCCCGGTGCTTGGTGAGGTAGATGAGAGAGTGGAGCTCTTACTTCAGTCTTTTTTTCGGGATTTATTGAATTTCAAAATTATTTTGAACTCAAATTGTTTCCCTCGATGGTCATGGACTCATTCTGATTCCCACTACTTTTCACTATTTGTCGTGTGCGCTGATACTCAGTCTTGAACCTTTGAAACAATGTAGCAACCCATCAGCAAAGTTAAAAACAGCCAGAACAATACTAGTTCAGTATGCACTGTTATGTTATAAAGATGTATGAAGTGTCTTTGAAAGGACTCAAACCTCTGATGTGTACTAGTTTTATTGAACCGTCATAAGTGGCTTTATTTGGGCTTCATCCTCTGAAACTCTGTCTCGACAGCAAAAAAATCAAAGATTCAATGAATTATCCTAGTCCTGTTTGACCCTAGCATCAAAACCTTGCCTTGTAGTTCGGAGCAAGCCCCATGTAAACTTTTCCTACTTGGTCTTGCCATGCAAACTCTGGTGATTGTTGTTCCAACCAAATACCTTCTTCTCATTATTGGAGGGCTACCCCGTATCGACATTGAGCTTCTTGTCCTCCACTATCTCATTGTTGGCACCCATTATGAGTAACTGCGCAATTAACAAAATGTTGAAACCACACCCTTGTAGCAACGCGCAGCAGGCAATAAACCAACCTTGATGATCAACTACTACTTGTAGCAGATAGTAGAATAATTAATTGAAGCGCTAGATTATTTTTGAATTGTGAGACCATATCTAGGTCTTTCGATTCACTCCGCTACGGCTCATCTAGCCACTGACTTACTGGTCACACTTTTGCTTCCTTTTCTTGCTGGTTGCCTGTTTTTTTTACCATTGACCACTTTTCAGTGATTTTGGTATCTTGCATACCACATCACCCAAGTTACCTTCTTCGTTCAAGTTTCATCTCTGACAGTCGTTAACTTGTCAGGCTCAAAAACATATCTAACATATGATATATGGGCTGCATTGTCCTCCTCTTTACTTACATGTAGGTTCCTCTTGGTCCTTTTCTTTTTCATTTGTGGTCTATAAGTACTATGTAAGGTTATGTGTCATCTAAAACATTCTTTGGATGCTGATTCTGTTGGTTCTCCTGAATTGCAAATATGTAGGCAAGTGAATACAGTGAGGGCTTTGTCGTTGTAAGCCGATTCAAGAAATGAGCCTTCCCATTAATTAACGGCATGGGAACGAAGGGCTGAGTGAAGATAAATGAGATGAAAATGTAGTAAAATGTAATAGACTGGTTTAAATGAACACACTACACTATGTCCATCTGCAGTGAGGGCTTCACAACAGCTTTACATATCCATGTTCTACAGCAAAAAAACACCAATGATGCAGATTTTAACTCAATTCTTTACCAACTGAACCACTAACTTCTTGAACCTGGGGTAATCTAGCGGTATTTAATGTTTTGGCCGATAGCTTTTTGTTGCTGTCGTTCAGTGTTCTCTGTGAGTTGGTTCACATCCTTCAACACAGAGTCTGCAATCCTTTGAAACTCTTTCACCTCTGCGGTAATGTGCGAGAAATAAGTTATGATAGGTGAATGACTTCGGTGAAGGGTGTGCCGCAAAATTGTGGATTATTGTACTCACTGGAGATAAATTGTTCGCATTCATTTTTCAACTTAATTGACCTCTCCCTTGTTGCTTCATTAAGTATTCTTAACTTGCAGTCGCTGTCGAAGTAAAAGTTTGTGCGCTCCATTGCGGTTGGAAATGTTGATGTAAGCTTTCACCGATGAGATTCGGATTCCGTTCTTTGCTTGAACTTGAAAATCAATGAATTTCAAAATTATTTTGAATCGAAATTGTTAAAGTGCGCATTGCCTTTCGAAATCGTCCCCTACAATTGCCACACTTTTGCCATCACTTTGACTTTGATTTACTTGCCTTTTTACCTATGCTTCCGGCCTGCTAGCTAATACATAACGTCATGGAAGATCTGACCTCACAAGTAATGCATTTGAACACAAATGGATTGCTAAAAATCGACTCCGCACCGCTTGAAGAATTACTTCTCGGCATCACTCAAGCGCTTAAAAATCACGACGTAGTAGTGTCCAAGTTGCCTGAGATAGAGGCAGTTCACTCTGGCCTGAGGAGAGATCTCAATAAACTCAAGATTGCACTTGAAGCAGCAGCTTCCCATGAAACGGATGACGACGCTAATACGTTGACTGAGACGTCTGACTACTCAGCAG
Organism: Cyclotella baltica; assembly: GCA_036939635.1. NCBI lineage: Eukaryota > Bacillariophyta > Thalassiosirophyceae > Thalassiosirales > Thalassiosiraceae > Cyclotella > Cyclotella baltica. The sequence goes on along the minus strand of JALLAY010000254.1, from coordinate 14,402 downwards.
CTGACAAGGCTCCCGACAGCTATGGTCTTCGAAAATGTAACATTGAGCCGATCCAGCGAAAACGTGTAGAGCAATCTGATAAAGCAAATGATGTAGCAATTACGAATGGTCTGCGCGATGTCAAGGCCAAGGTTCGACAGCTGCAACAAGATCGTGATGAAAGCTTGGCCAATTCCTTGGAGTTGGATGGTAACATTAAGGCACTGAAGGATGATCTACTCAACGTGCAGCAGAAACTTACAGCCTCTGTCACCATTGCTCAACTCCAAATGTTGCAGCAGTCAATGGCATCGAAACATTCCCAAATGGAGGCCCATCTCAATAGCTTTCAGGCAAAATTTCGCGACGAAGTCCGTGACGAAGTGCAGCAATACCTCGCCGATGTTAAATCGTCATTTACCTCTTTAGAAGAATTCTTAAAGCAGCGTCAAGACAAGATGGATGCTAGGGTGTCTTCATGTGCTAAAGAATATGACGTAGCTGCATTCCGTGAAAACGTTGAAACAGAAATTGCATCTCTCGGGCGCAAGACTGCATTCCTGGATGATACTGCTAAAGCCCAGGGGAAAACACTTGTCATGTTAATGCACAAAAATGCATTGGCATTAATGCATCGGCGTTACAGTGAATGGAAACGCAATGCTCTCCAGCTGGGAATGACTCGTTGGAAGGATGCAATTCAGCGACAGATTAAGTACGAAGATGACAAATTGTCGCAAAAACGACTGATGAAGAAGATCTTGACAAACATCATGTCGCGACGGAAGCGTGTTGGGTGGATGAAGTGGGTCGGGTTTCGTGATTGGCAGCGAAAGATAGAGCGAATGAAAGTGAAAGCCTCAGCTTTGGTGTATGAACGGTTGAAGTATTATTTGACATCGTCTACCAGGGATGCTTTTAATAAATGGCGACGTATGATGGTGGCAGACAAAATGAAGTACATTCAAGATGAAGGCAAGGGAGATGATGCAGACTTTGGTGGTGATGAAGCTGAAAAAGTTCTGTTAAGTGAAAACTCATCCGTCGAGGTAATGATACAAATGAGCCAACCGGTAGAAACCCGCAGAAAGAGCCAATACAACCTCGATGCCATCTTGGATTCGTTGAAGCATGACGCCTACGGAGCGGCATGTGCAGTATCACAAGAATTGGAAAACATCAAGGTGCAAGACATTGCTACCTTGCGGAAGGACTTGATCACCAGCAATAAGGCTTTGATGACATCAACTACTACAATCATCAACGAAGCTGTTCAAAAGATAGATGCTGCTGCTTCTGAATTTCAAGTGTCCATCAACAATCGTGTAGATTGCTGTGATTCTCAATTTCCATCAATATACTCCCAATTGAAGGAGTTGAGCAATCTGTTCAAGAGCCATAAAGCCCTGTTAAAAGACATCGAGGAGAGCAACAGGGATCGCCTTGAGACATTGTTCGACCAGAACGATGGTCTCGAAAAAAGATTATCTGCTGTGGAGGAACTGTCCAATCAGACCTCAGTCCAAGTTGCGTCTATGATAAAAGATCAATCAAAGGCAAATGAAACTATTCAGCAGCTCAGCCAAGTAATTGCAAGCAATGAAGCCCACAGAGAAAACGAATCAAATGCTTTGCGTGAGGTGATGGACCGTTTTGGTGATGAACTGCTCAGGGTCAAAGTGACACTTGGCCACACACAAGTCAGATGTAAAACCCTTGAAACTGAGCTTGCCAGTACCAAACAAGAGCTCTCATACTTTCAAGAAGTTTCACAAGCCGAGAGCGAAAAAGTGGCAGATGCGATGAACCGCCCAGGCATCGAACAGACCAATATGGATAGGATAGTGAAAGTTGGACACGCCTACGAAAACCTGGCGAAAGAAAAGAACTACGTGACTGGAATCAATGTCATGGCCACAATGACATCCGTTTCTGGGCATTCAACCAAGTCTAATGGAGAAAAACGAAGACGCGAAGAACAGATTGATGTTCCGGCCGAAATTGCTGCCTTTGCCCACGATTATGCAGAATGGATAGCATACCAAGCTGACCATGAATCACTTCTCCGTTTGATTGCAGGGACCAACCCAGATGAGCAAGTGTATGCAGAGGATGACGTGCTTGCCCGGAGAAAAAGTCTGCTGGAAGAGCTCAAGTCAAACTTGTCAACCAAACTGGAGCAAGTTGCTTACCCGGGAGTCATTGATTTACCAGACTCCAGCACACGTGGTTTGGGATTGAGGTGGGAGGCTCGTGCCATATTCTTGGCTCGTGTGTTGGATGCAACCAAAGCTGCACTATCCAAGCATGACCACCTCTCACTGGCTACTCAAACTCGTCTTGGAAGGACAAGACCTTCAACTGCAAATGTAACAGTGTGTGTGGCATGTGATCGTCCCATGAGAAGTGCTCGTAGCGAGGGCCTGAAGCAAGAAGGAGAGGCGGCTGCAAAAAAGGGCAACAAGGCGGGTAAGTTTGTTGCCGATGCAAAATGATTTCAACATAGATCCCCTCACCTACATATTGAATTCTCGCTCCAAGATACCAAAGAACAAGTCTCAACAAAGAGACTCACATCTGCAGATGGGGTACGTTTTGAAATGGGGGAGCTTCTGACCTCGCAGACAGATGTGCTGCAGAGAAGTTCAAGTATGGGCCGGATTGTCCGAGGCACTCATCTAGCAGAATCACTGAAGGAAAATTCTTCAAACCAATCCAACAACCATTTTGCGTAGCACATTTCCAATAATTTGGTTTCTAAGTCAATCCTGATCGTCGTAAAGTTAGTATATGATTCTCGGAGGGAATGTCAAGTTGGGGCTAAAATCGAATGGATGCACATATGATCAGCCTTCCATTATTTCGAGCAAGAATGGATGTAATTTTCTTACCCTGGTATTAGTCATAACTTCTTACGGTTCATTCTTAACATTACTGAACTGCAACATATAATTCCAAAAATCTGGCAATCTGATAGCCTTAAATGAGAACCTCATCAATTCTAAATAGTGATGCACTTATACGATCCTAACTGGTTGTGCATTCTGGCAAGGATGTAAGGATGCCAGGTGTTTGTTGTAATCTAAGCCCAAACCAGTCGATAAACTGGCTGATCAACAGCGAGTAATTCAGCCCCTCAGATCCAATCTGAGGGCTGGGGCCCGGTTTGATTATGCATGTCCCGGATCTTCTTCAAACACGAAATCGTCAGATCTAACTGATTTCCATTCATTTACCTTAGACCTTTGCAGATGTGGCCACAGTTCCTGTTGTAGTGATGAAGAGGGGATTGCAGTAGTTTTAGTATGGTATAAGTAAATTAATGGTCTGGCATCATTGGCAAAGCTCAAAACGTTACTTACCGGTCGGTTTGTGCTCTGTCTTCGAATGATTGTGTTGGTACGAAAATCTCCGTTTGCAATCCTCTCCACTCGATTGTAAAACAAGCAATAAGCAGATGCACCATTTCCCAAGTTCTCCTTTACCGGATCAATCTTTTTACACTGAGAATCATTAAAATCATACCATTCTCCATCAAATCTATTCTTTGCTTGAGCAGTATAATGACCGAACTGAACATTGCCACAATGATGTGATACTGCATACAGTTCGTAGAGAGGATATGAACCACCTGAGCTTTTCTTCATTTTTGACAGATCCATATCTTTCAATGAATACCAAATGGCTTTATCAATCTTAGACCGTTGACCTGTGGTGCTGAACTTAAATCGTTTCAAGTGAATAATTAAAATAGGAGGGAGCATCCACAAATCAAATTTCTTGGTTGCCTCAACGTGTGTTTCACATTTGGGACAGTACCACATTTCATCTCCTTGAAGCAGCTCTTCTTCGCAGAATAGTTGGAGACAGTCATCGAGTGTGTTGCAGCTGGATGAAATGGGGAGTGATAGATACATGAATGGATCAAATTTGACATTTCTGTGTCCACAGCCATAGCTCCCATCAGGAGAGATTTTGGCTCTGTTCCTACAAGTCATTGTATTCCTCAACTGTCCCTGAAACATATCTACGATGATTGACCTATTCCTCAGCAAATAATTTGACCAAGCCTCCATACTATCCCTTACATCATTCGTCCCATCACAATCCTTCTCTTCAATATAAGGCCTTTTCTTCACACGATTTAAATCTTCATGTATCCCATCTAACAAATAAGCAATCAACTCCTGAGCATCTTGCTGCTCATATCCCTGAAACTGTGGCGCAAATTGTTCAAGCTTGCTCTTAAAATCCCTTGGTTTATAATGTGGTTTGGAACCCAGCCATAAATTCTTTACTAGTTCACAATATGAGGTGCTCAAAACACCACCGGTGCCTAGAAAATTCTCATGATTAATCTCACTTTTGTAATCATACCCCAAAAAGTAATCAGTTAGTGGAATTGTATTTGATAGACATTGTAAGCTGCTGTTCATGAAGCAAGTGTTGCCCATGTTGCTCAGTCCAACTTTTCCGGAAAGTTGCTTGGCTAGTTCGGGGTCGCATTCATCGTCGCCTACTCCTGAGGAGCTATTTCTGTGGTAGGATTCGATTCCTATGTTGACCTGATTGATGAAGAAATTATGTGTCGTGATCGTTATAAAAATCCAAGATGGTCTAACAAAAAAACTCAGTTTAGAATAAAACACACCATTTGATGCACATGATCATAAGTGCTGGCCTTATGCCGCTCCAAATGCGTCCCATTCGTCCCTCTGTTCTGATTACCACTCGCATTCGGATCCCCCCTATTCACCCTGGAACCTACACGCCTTATCGATTGAATTACTCTGTGACCCCTCCTCGTGCCCGGCCGTCTTGGTGGGTGATTGTCCGTAGGTTTTGGTGGTTCATTGTCCAGACTTTCATTCGTTCGTGGTTGACTGGCAGCCAGACTTTCATCGTTGGTATTCATGGGGATGAAGGCGTCGTTTCTGCTTGGAGCTCCAGGGTTGGCGGTGATACAATTCCCCATGGTGCGCTCGGTTAGTGGTGTTGTTTGTTGTTTGTTGCTGGTCTCTGGTCTACTACACGGCTACACGTGAACGTCCGACACGGACATGGTTGTTGAGGTTGCCTGTTGCCTGTCTTTTTATTTTGGGGGGAAACTTCAGAGGATACATGAACTTTCCTAAACTTTGGTAACTTTTAGCCAAAACTTCGGTATTCTGTTTAGTGGGCAGTTGATTGGTCATGCCATGCATGCTGGGAGGAAGATTGTGTGCAATAATTGGGATTAGGATCTGCTCCTTCATCTCCATGACAGCAAACAGTACAGATGTACATCATACAAGAGTCGTCTCTCTCCCAATGACAATCTGATCACTGTTGACGCCACTGGCAATTTGTGGCACTTCAGCAAGCAGCCATTCAGAGTGATACTTTCATCCCATCTCTGTTCAATTGCCTCAACTGTTGAACAACCTCTGCTGTATCAGTCACAAACAATCTTGTGAGAAAACCCCGGGGTTTCTTTCAGAATACGATTGATTCCAAGCTTAACACATCGAAATAAAAACTAAACACAGAATATAGAAATATTGAGAGACATTGTGACAGCTCATCAAACTAGTTAATCGACCAAAGCTCATTTCGTAAGTTGTCCCATTTTATGAACAAGGCATTCAGGATTGAAGACACCTTGATATTTTAGATAGGACTTGCAATTATCTCTGACTATTGTCTTTCATTGCATTGTTATTGCTCTGGTACTTTGTCAATGATGTCTGTGTTTTGTTTGTCCACATGACCTGGACAAAAAGGAGGACAAACTGAGCAATGCTCTTGTCTACAAGTGACCAAAGCTTTGAAAGATCACTCTGAGCTTTCAGTACATCAGCAGCACATGATTTATTGTGATCTTTCAATATAAAACCTGTTGACTTCAGCATGGTAGTCTTTCTGAAGCAGAAAAAGTGCCCCGGTAATTTAAGTCCATATGTTTGATTTAGATACCTTTGCTAGTGTCAGGAGGAAACTGCATGAGTGAAACATACTTTATTTCATCCTAATCAAAGTCAAATGATTACAAGAGCAGTGGAAACATCAATTGTAATTGTAGTGCTCAATTTGAGGTATGCTCTGAACGGTCTTCTTGAGGCTGAACATGTTGTTATAGCTTGCTTTGATTTTTTTCTTGTGATGTTTCATCATAAGATCTACCGCTGGGGCAATGCAAGTTGCTTTGTAATGCTAGAGCAACCTTGACTTAATTTTTTGAACAGCTTGATTAATAATGTACAAGTTTCATTGATAGCAGCAAGCTTTGTTGGCAATAAGTGTACATGTCTTGGGTCTGTGTTAAACCCAATGACTCGGCCTCATATTGCACCAGCGGATCCCCAAACATTTTATCAGAAAACATTTGACTCATTGATATATTCTTCTAACATCTACAACATCTACAACATTGTAGAACTTGCCCAAAAATGTTTAGAGCTTAACAGAATAAAACCAAAAGTAAAGTCATCCAGGAGAAGATTACACCTGTATTGTTTGAGGAGTGATTTTGATGTGATGCTATTTGTAAACATGAATGCACGGTTTCTTTCCAAAGTGATGAATTTAATTGGCAAAGTTAACAATGGTCACCAAAATGTGACATTGAGTCTTTTGAGGAGCATCTCTGGCTTGTAAAACTTGCATGGTAGGATTGGGGTGCAGTGTGTGGGTTAAAGGAAAGTTGGGCATATCCAGATGGTCAATCACCAAGCACCAAAGAATGGTATCCTCGATAGAATCAGGGTGTGATTGTTGAAAAATCGTCCATGGGATACAGCAATATATTGAATTTATTGCGTAGAAATTCATTGTTGTCTGTTAAGGACTGGCGCTCAGTAATTAGCACTTTCTAAATTAAAAACATTCATCCTCGCTCATTTCATCCTTTGTGCTCCAAATAGAGAGTTAAGGTGAGCAATAGTTTCAACATGTTTGGCATGCAAAGAATTTGAAACAGGAGTATTGGTGAGCATTCTTTTAATTATCTGGACATTTCATTTACACAACCATTTAATGGATGTCATTCTTGACTGAAGTAAACTTGAACAAATTTAAACGTATTCTTTCACAACCCCCTCCTTAATATTCAATAATTGGTATCTGCAATTTCTCTTTCGACCCACCAAACATTCATGACATCCTTCCAGCTACAGGTTTCAATCATTTAAAGTCCATTCTTCTCTGATAGAGAAAACATCTTGCTTGAATTGCTCGTGCTTTGGTTGTTGATAGATGACATTTTAGATTATTGAAGATTTGTTCGTGATCTGCAAGGAGCTGTTGTATTTGTATGTTATTGTGAATATATACTCATTTGTCATTGGAGGGAAAGCTTATATGATGTTGTCTTATAAAGAGCTCCAACTCCAAAACAACAAGCTTCTTACTTGATATGATGGATAATGTTCTGGGGGCATCACGATGACATGACTGAACAAGACCTCGCCACTTAGTTCAGCCTGCAGTTCACTAATTTTGGGTGTTCCGTCAGTTTGCAAAGATTCCTGTATCTTGAACTGTGATCAAATGATATTAAAAACATATTGCTCCCCTATATTTTTATAGTTACTATGTATCTTGGCAGGGGTAAACTTTCTATCATTGATCTACTCTTCTAACTGTTATCCCCAATGAGCACCAGCATCTCAACACTTACTTTAATTCATCACATAGATTTATTAATAGAAAATGAAGACAATAACAATATCAGATAATTCCAAAAGGAAGAAGAAACGAGCAAATATCTAGTAACTGGTACTACTAGATCCTTATGACCCCTTGTATTTTTGCCCTAACACTCCTGCACCATGAAAAAGAAAAAACAGTTGCCCATGGTGGCCTATGGCTTCACTTGTTTGATTAGTGTACTATAGTTAATTCATCGTAGCTTGACAAAAAAGTGATGTCTAGATTTACACTCATCACTCATGATGAGCAAGACAGAAGTTACAGTATCTAATTTGTATGTGTATCATTTTCCGATGTATGTGTATTATTTTCCGACACATGTGTATCTCTTTTTGTGGTTTGATATCAAAGACCAAGAATGTTGAAAACCCATACTTCTGTTAGACTTAGCTGGGAATGTCAAGGAGATGTCACATGTCATGACACGTCATATTCCCCTCCAGATTGACCTGAGCCCCCTTGTGATGTGCCTTCATGACTGGATACCATGATTCTTGTGGCTGAGTCACTTGTCATATGCTGTGACGAGCGGTTCCAGTTTGCTGAGGTGATCCACTGGCACGTGCTGTGGGTTTGATGTTCTTATACCTGCTACTAGGAGGTTAAATGATTAAATGCATGTAAAGCTTCCTTGGAACATGTTCAAATGCAATGTTGGTGTCATTTAAACGATTACAAATGCATAAAATACACTATGAGATGATCTCACTGTGACCCTATGACCCTTTCTTGTTTATGTCACCATAATGTTGTCACCAAGGCAGTGACATTTGCGTGTCACACAGAAGTTCATATGACGTGACTGTGACATGACACGCGTGACATGTCATATGACGTGTCAAGACGTGTCACATGACGTGTCTTTTTAGAGGAAAAAATGGTGACAGGGACATATGACATTCCCAGCTAAGTCTGGATGCACCTCCAATCCCTTGTTGAAGAGCAACATTTTGGAAAGAGAGCTCACCCCAATGCCCTCTGGAATACAATGCAAAAGGCATGGGATCTCATGACAAAATTTGCACTTACCAACATGTATGCCCACTGGGAGAAAGTCCTCGAATTAATCATCGAGGCAGAGGGTGACAGCCGCCTTGTCGAGAAGTGAAGGGGTCGATTCTTTTCTCCGCCAGCCCCAGAAGCAGAGAATCTAAACATTTTGGGGGGAGACAGCGATGAAGATGAACAGGAGGAGGGTGACAAATTCGACGGAGACAATGAATTCGACGATTACGATGATGAATCATTGTAATGATTCGTTTCGGGGGAGTTGGAGGAGCATAATTGTTGTGGGGGCGGTTCTGGTGGTGATGTGTATTGCACCAACATTATCATCTGCACATGTACATGTGTTTTTTGCAGGATCTATCGAGGCACGGATCAATTTTTTGAAAGATGGGAAGTAATTAAAAATTCGTTGAACAAAGATTATAAAATTAAATCGGCCTAATCAATATTTTTACATGTGAGTTGTACAATGAGGTCTAGAACTGAGGAATGGTAATTTAATCACCGCTGTCTAGCATTGATGATCTAATTCTCAACAAACAAGCAAGGAAAGAACAATGGGAGTGCAACAGGATATCGAGGAAAGTCTTGAAAAGTACCACGTGGACCGAATTGAAGGTCAACCCACGGAGGACGCCATTACCCGAATGATCCAACAACTCAGTGCAATGGGCGCAAGTGTCCCAACAACGCTCGGAGGAGGAAACTTCGGCCACGCTGGCGTGATCTTGAGTCAGGCGGAATACAGTCTGCTCACTGGTGGAACAGACTTCAACCCTCCAACGAATCCGACATTCCCGGCAACCTTGAACAATGACGCTGCGACTCGAGCGCGAGAAATTGCCGTGTACAACGAAGCCAAGAAGACCTGGGAAACGTGGTCCGGCGTGTGCATGGCAATGCGCTTGAAGATTGCAAAGAACGTCGACGAAGAATGGCTTGAATCCATCAAGCACAGAACACTTGGATTCACGCACAAAACGCCGCGCGAAATGATCGACCACCTTGAGTCCGTCGGAGCAGATCTCGACGACATGGACATCACCGATCTCTCGACAAAGTTGCACGAGCCTTGGGACCCAACGGAGAATCCTGCGACGTGGTTTGCAAGAGGAGATAAGATCGTTAAGCAATTGGAAAAGGGAGGAATTCAAACAGCCCCTGAGCTCCGACTCGCATTGGCCAAGGCAGCTTTCCGCAAAGCAGGTGAATACAACGAAGCCATTGCGAGGTTCGAAGCAAAGAATGCCAACCAGCAAACATTCGATGTCTTCAAAACGCACATGACGATGGAATTTGCAAAGCACACCAAGCAAAACAAGACATCAGCCAAGTCAGTACAGTTCGGAATCGCCAACAATGTCCAAGAAAAGCAAAACACGCAGGACATTCTCACCGAAGATGACAAGGCGCTGATTGAAATGATCAGTGCCATGCAAGCAACCAAGGCAAACAATGACGAGGACAAGAAGATCGAGGACTTCATGAAGGCCACGACCGAGACACTCAAGGCGCTTACCGAGAAGATAAACTCTGGGAACAGTAACTCGAACGGCAATGGCGGAGACAGGCGCAGTCGCAATCGCAACGGAAAGAAGAAGTGCAAGAATTGCGGTCGCTCCCACCCTGGCACTCCAGACGCCGATTGCTGGGACCTTGAGGAAAATGCCGACAAGCGGGCAACCTGGTACAAGCCTCGTGAAAAGAAAGATGAATGAAGGTGTGGGGAGCAAGTGGTCACTGAGCAGTGGCAGCCAGGGGTAGTAGAACATAACATAACACACGGTTTTACCTACCTGGCTGCCGCTGACCTACTTGCTCCACTCCAACGGAAAACGACGTCATCAATCACTCGCGACGCAGCTAGAAGAAAGAAGGCAAAGAGATTAGCCGAGAAGTTAGTGGCATTAGCCGCAAAAGCCAAGAAAAGACGCAATGACAGGAAAGCCTTCAAGACAATGATGCTGGACTCGGGAGCTTCAAGCCACTACAACAAAGACACAGATAATCTGCCACCCACAAACGATGAAAGCAGGTTTGTCAGGACAGCATCAGGCCAAGTGCATGCAACAGCAGGACAAGCAGAACTACCATTTCCCCAACTGTCAAACAATGCTCGTGTCACAAACATCTTGCCAGCGTTAGACAAGAATTCACTACTCAGTGTGAAGACTTTGGCTGACAATGGATACACAACGATTTTCCACCCATACAATCAAGGTGCAACAATCCATGACAGCAATGACGTTGAAATCATTTTCAAAGACAAGGCATTATTGCAAGCATGGCGCGACATAACCGGGTTATGGCATGTACCACTCGAGTCAGCAGCAACATCAGTCAAAGCAGCCATAGAAAATGCAACCAAAGAAGTTATCAACAATGTGTATGAGCTACCGCCAACAGAGAAGGTTATAATATTCTTGCATGCAGCATTGGGTTTTCCAACAAAAGCAACATTGACCAAGGCAATAAAGGCAGGCAACCTCGCAACATTTCCAGGCCTCACTGTTGAAAGTGTCAACAAATTCTTCCCCGAATCAGACGAAACGCAAAAAGGGCACATGAAGCAGCAGCGCCAAGGAGTACGATCAACCAAAGTCAAAGAAGAAGAAGATGACCACCTACCTTCGCCGGGCGTAAAGCACCAGGATGCATACATTATGGTGTTTGACACCACCAAGAAATCAATGTACACAGATCAAACAGGTAGATTCCCAATCACTTCAAGCAGAGGAAACAAGTACACAATGGTGGCAGTTGAAATGGACGGCAACTATATTGACGCAGAGCCACTCAAGTCAAGAAATGCAAACGATCTAACAGAAGCCTACAAGAAAATATGGGACAGATGGAAAGCAACAGGTGCAGTAAATCCAAACTGGCATGTTCTGGACAATGAAGCATCAGCGCAACTCAAGCAAGCCATAAAAGAAAACAATTGCAAAGTCGAACTAACGCCACCAGACATGCACAGACGCAACATAGCAGAACGAGCCATTCAAACATACAAAAATCATTTCATTTCCATCCTGGCAGGGCTCGATGACAGCTACCCTATACACCAGTGGGACAGGCTCGTCCCACAGGCAATTCTCACCTTGAACTTGATGAGGCAATCGAACGTTGCCCCACACGTCTCGGCCTACGCCTACCTGCACGGGCAGTTCGACTACAACCGGATGCCCTTGGCGCCCTTGGGATGTGCGGTGCAGTTCCACGTGAAACCTAAGAACAGAAAGTCATGGGGTGAGCATTCAATGGATGGTTGGTATGTGCGGACATCACCAGAACACTACAGATGTCACGAGATATTCGTCAAGGCAACAAGAAACACTCGCATATCAGACACAGTTTTCTTCAAGCACAAGTACATCACACAGCCCACCATCACACCCGAAGATGCAATCATGAAGGCATTACAAGACATCAAGCAAGCAATGAGTGGAAAGATAAATACCAAAGGAGAGGCCCATTTGCAAGCTTTGGAAAGAATGCAACATGCTTTCGAAGTACCGCGCAGTCAGCAGAAAGATACCAACAATGACACATTGCTCAGCAGAATACAACATCTACAGCAGCGCGCAGATCCAAGGGTGCAGAAGCAGGAGGATACCACCCATGGCTCTCCAAGGGTGGAAGACAAAAGTCATGTGCAAGCAGTTCCAAGGGTGCAAACACAAGTGCAACAGCAAGCGGCGCCCCAAGAGCAAGTTCAAACAGCACAATCTGGCGCCAAACAAGAAGTTCAACATCAAGAATCAATTGCAGATAGAGTTCGAGCACGGCGCGCGCAACAAGTTCAACAGCAACAGTCAATTGCAGATAGAGTAAAGTCAAGGCGACGGGAAGTCACTGAAACAGCAGCCTCCGTGGAAGAAAGTTACGAAGCAAACACAGTAGTAGACATGGAAACAGGTGAACTGCTGGAATACAGGCAATTACTCAAACATCCAAAGTTCAAAGATGACTGGAATATTTCGGCAGCCAATGAGTTTGGCCGCCTCGCACAAGGAATAGGTGGCAGAGTCAAAGGCACAGATACAATCAGGTTCATCAAGAAATCAGAAGTACCACAAGACAGATTCAAAGATGTCACATACATCAAGTTCGTTTGTACAGTCAGAACAGAAAAGAAAGAACCAAACAGAACAAGAGCCACCATGGGTGGTGACAGAATCAATTATCCCGACGATGTGGGCACACCAACAGCCAATTTGTTGCTCATCAAAATCTTTCTCAACAGCGTCATTTCAACACCAGGAGCAAAATTTGCAAATGCAGACATAGCGAACTTCTATCTCATGACACCATTGAAACGAAAAGAATATGCCAAAATACGACTGTCAGACATCCCAGAAGAAGTCATCCAAGAATACAATTTGAGAGAAATAGCAACACCCGACGGATGGGTATACATCGAGGTTTCAAAAGGAATGTATGGATTGCCACAAGCAGGGTCATTGGGACACGATTTGCTCGAAGAAAGATTGAACAAAGAAGGCTACTTCCAAAGCAAGATTGTACCGGGATTCTGGAAACACAGAAAAAGAAAAACACAATTCGTACTCATTGTCGACGACTTTGGAATAAAATACATGTCAACACAAGATCTTGACCATCTCATCAAGTCATTGGAAAAATACTACCAAGTGGCTGTGGATCTTGAAGGCAAAGAATTCGTCAAAATCAATCTCGACTGGGACTATGAAAACAGAAAAGTCCACTTGTCAATGCAACCGTATCTGCAAAAGGCACTCAAACAATTCGGCATTGAAACACCAACAAAACGCCAAGACTCGCCATACCCTCACATCCCACCAAAGTATGGAGCAACAGAACAATTTGTAGAAGAAGACAACACTCCCGAAGCCACAAAAGATGATAAAAAGCATGTCCAAACAGTCACAGGGAAATTCTTGTGGTATGCACGTGCTGTGGACCCACTTATACTACCGGCACTTAGTGCACTAACATCCCAGCAAGCAAAGCCAACACAAGCAACAATGAAAAGAGTACGTCAATTCCTCGATTTCATGGCATCACAAGAACCAGCAGTTTTGACATACAATGCAAGTGACATGAAATTGGCAGTGCACAGTGACGCAGGCTACCTCAACGAAAAAGATGCAAGAAGCAGAGCGGGGGGACATTTTTATTTATCAAACGATTCCCCATTTCCCCCAAACAACGGAGCCATACACAATGTTGCAGAAATAATAAAAGCAGTCATGTCATCTGCCGCCGAAGCAGAACTCGGCGCCCTCTACATAAATGCTCGCAAAGCAGTCGAAATCAGGAACATACTAAACGAAATGGGCCACAAACAAAACCGAACACCCATCCAAACAGACAACTCGACCGCTGAAGGCATCATCAACGCTCGTGTCCAGCCCAAGAGAACAAAAGCAATGGACATGCGCTTCCACTGGCTACGAGACCGGGGTGTCAATCAACAACAATTCAGATTTTTCTGGCGCCCCGGAAACAGCAATCTCGCAGACTACTACACAAAGCACCACTCACCGTCCCACCACAACAATGTGCGACCGGAGTTCGTCACATCATTTAGGAGACTGATGGAGCTTCGTGAGCGCCTCAACAGAAGACAATAAATGGCGGGAAAACGCTTACGTAGACAGTACTGCCTACACACTCTCCTGCAAGGGTGTGCTAAGCGAACTACGTACACTTACGTAAGAAGGTACAGAAGAGTGCAACGGCAA